>WBNM01040184.1:0-55295 GCA_013399055.1 Ramphastos sulfuratus
TTACCCTTAAACCAGCACAAAGGTGATCACTATTTAGAAGATACATTCATTGAAATTTTATTTCCAAATACTAAGACATTCCTGCCTTGAGATGCATGTTAGAGTTTTGTCAGGGTGGGCTGATGGAGGTGGAGCACTGAGGGGGCTCAGCACCATAGATGATACCAGCCTTGGGCAGGTTTGCCCCTGGGACAAGTGAATGACCTGTTTCTCCAGGATCAGCCCAATACTGACCTCCACAGCCACAGTGTGTGGGGAAAAACACTGGTGCTTTGTTTTTCTTGCACTGCAGCTGGGCTCTAGCTTTAGCCATCATCTCTCTGATCAACCCCCCAGCTTTTTCAGTGTGCAGGAAAACACAGTTTAGAGCGGATTTAGTCACGAGCTTGCCAGAACACCCCAAATCACAACGTGTGGAGGGTACATCCTCCAATGCCACCCTGCATGCAGCTAGCTGCCCACAATGTGCTGTTGTTTCCAAGGCTGGGGGGAACAAAGGCTGTTGTTGTAGGCTAATGCCGGCTCAGTTGTGGCATGCGCCTAAGTGGGTTGTTTGGGCTGGGGGGGGTGTGGGAGGGAGGAGCAGGGAGGGGTATCAGCCCCCACTGGGTGTACAAGGAGGTTTCCAAGGGCTGTGCAGTTCCTGGATGCTGGAGGTTTCTCTGTAGCTCCTGTTGCTCTGGGGAGGTATGGCTTTCTGGTGGCACCCAAGGGGTGTCCATCCCTGGCGATGGTGTGGTGGGGTGGCATGGTGCCTGGGCCTGGTGCTGTGATGTGGCAGAGGTAGCATGAGGACATGAGTTAGCTGCAGATGCAACGTGTGGGGCTCGGCTGACAAACACCAGGTGCCTTCTCCAGCTGCATGGTTGGTGTCTGGGGGCTGGCATCTCTAGTGGAAATATTTAGGGATGGAAATGGTTGATGTAAAATTACCGCCTGGGTGGTCAAAGAGCATACAGAGCCAAATCTGCATTTTAGAGCTAGCAATGAGGCTCTGGACTTTTCTCATCTTTGCTATGAATTTTCTGGGTGAGAACAGTGATGTGGCCATTTCTAGATTAACATGCTGTTGTGGCTCTGACTTGTGGTAGAGATAACTTAAGTCCACTTGGAAGCCAAATCTAGCATAAACCAAAACAGGTCACTTGATGGTGAAGCATCCTGACCTCGGGATCAGTGATCCTTGGCCTCGGTGAGCTGTGTGGGGCAGGCAGTGTTTTGGGGGAGGGATCTCAGTGAGGGAGGAGGTTTTGCTTGTTGTCTCCTAAATTTATTCTGCCTTCAGGGAAAGGGAGTGGAAACGGTCCTAGTGCTGTGCTTTCCACCTCTGAACTTGCATAACCATATAAAGTCTCTACATATTTTCCTTTTTAGCTTTGTGTTATTAGATTTTGGTCAAAAGGAGGATTTCATGGATGCTGTCATTCTTGGTAAGAAAAAAGGGCAAATCGAGGGAGCACTCAGGATTCTCTATATTTGTCATAGTGATCACCGCACCTTCCGTTGTGCCATCCCACTGTGGGGACCTTCAACCACCTCCAGCTTGGCCAGCTCTCCTCCCAAAATGTTTTCTTGCTTTCTAACCCCTGAAGTTTAGCAAGCAGAGTGGGATCAGCCTGGGCTTGCTGTCCCTCACCCTGGCTCCCATCTTCCTTGCAAGACAGGGACAGGAGAGTGCCAGGCTGCCCAGGGACTGTTAAGATCTGGTTTCCCCTAAACTGGAGAGGTTAGAAGCCATTTACTCAGGTCTCTGGGTGTCCAGAAAGACTGTCTTCTCTCTGAAGATAGTGACGATCTCCCACGAAATTCCCCAGTCTGCCCATCAGGCAGTAGCACAAGGACGCAGGAGAGCAGCTCGTCCCAGCCAGGGCAACGGGCACAAATGAGAGGCAAGGTTCAAGGCAGAAACCCGACGGAAATAGCTCCCCGAGTCTGTCTGATGCCAGCTGACACCCCTCCGCCACTCTGACCCAGGTTTGGAATGTTTGGAAGTCTCATTCAGTCCCTGTTTCTTTGTTTTTCTCCCCCTGGGAACAGCTCAGCTCCCCTGCGATGAGAACGGCCCCGCGGACGTCAGGCCCCGGGCATCGCCCGCCCCGGGCGCTCGCTCCTTCCCCGCGGGGCTCAGGTTTCGCCTTCTAGCTCCAGTGACGCTGCCTGTCCTGACAGGTGCCGGCAGAGCCGAGGCCACACGCCGGGACCGCCGCCGGTGTTGCGATGGGGTGAGCAGCGAGAGGCGGCAGGTGGACCTGCTAACTAGTGGGGAGGCACCTTGCTAATCGCCGGGCCCGTGCCCAGCCGCCGTGTCCCGCCGCCGTGTCCCGGCACGACACCCACCCCGACCATGGACTCGACCCCAGAGATGAAGAGGTATGTGGATTTTGGAGGGGAGTAAGGGCACATGTTTTCCTGCAGCTGAAATAGCCAGTCTACATTGTTCCTGTGTCACGGAAGAATGTGTGCACGGTGGGAGTAACGGCAGCTGTGCCGGTGTCCCGGGAGGGATGAGGGCTAAGCCAGCCTTTGTGAGGAGACCTTTTCACCTGTTAGCAGCCTAAGTTTAAGTATAATGAAATTACGAGATGTTCTTGCCATTGGTGTTGCTAGATACATTGGGAATTTTGAGGATTTCTTCAACTTAAGGGTGACATTTTGAATTCCCTCTATGCCCTGCACCCTGTAGTCCAGAATGCAACCTGCTCAATTGATGGAGGGGACAAGGTTTAACCTGGCTAACAGTGAGCTTCCACTTAGCCAGGAGGCATAGCGGGACCTCCTGCCCTGAGCATCCTGCTCTGTGACAGTCACTGCTTCAGTCCTACTATGGGCTGTCAGGGTCCTGGCATGAGTAGCAGCAGCCCAAGGTATTGCAGATTCTACAGGAAGTCCATTGCCATTCTGGCAATAATTAAGGCTGTTTCACCTTCCCAGCAACAAGTGTTAATCAATCTTAGAAACCCTGCCTGGGGAGAAATGACGAAAATCTTGATGGAAGAGTTATCTTGGCATCATCCAGCCTGGCGAACACTTGTGCTGCACTCTATCCAGGTCACCTGGCAGGTCTCCTGGGCTGGCTGGAAACGTTTGACCGGTCAGAAATGGACTTCATGTCCCAGGATCTTTTTAGCACTTCAAATGCTACAGCATTTTGCTAATTTCACTGCTGTTTCTTCTACTCCATTCATAGTCAAAGGTTTCACAGGGTATGTCAAGTTAATGCCTTCCAGCATATTGACTGGTTATCAGTTCTTCAGAGGTAGGAAATGCTTTCCAACACATCTCAGAGAAGCACTGGTGCAGGTGGCCACTTCATTGCCGATGCTCATGGGTGATCAGCTAGCCGAGAAGTTTTGACTTTCTTTAGTCTACCTAAAGAGAACAAAGAGCATTGATTATCAGGCAAGGGAAATCTGTCCTGGAGTATATTCCTTCTGTTCTGCATTTTCAATACAGCTTTGAAAAATCATGCAGATTCTTCAAATAACCAAGGCACTGTATTTTCCTTACAGAAATAGATTCCCCAGCATGAATTTTGAAGCAGAGATTCTGACAACTCCACATGATAATTCAGGTATTTGGGAGAATAAATAAATAAGTAAATAAATAAGATACTAAAGGAAAATGTCCTCAGTTTGCTATCACTACAGACATGTTTAATTATTTTTAAGTTAGGGATTGCTTGGGGGAAAAAAAAATACACAGGATACTAAACTGACTACAATTCAGGTTTAGGTGAGAGTATACATCCAAAGTGTGGAGGATGGATGTTGGTATCTTCACCTGCAATAGGGGTGCTTACCTACCAGAAACACAGCTGCCAATGACATAGGATTTTGGAAGCAACAAGGGCATTCAATGTAAGGGTGCATAGATCTGTATGAGACACACATAGTGATCTTACTAAGGTCAAGTAAAAGCAAATGACAAATAAGCAGCTCCTCTAAAGGCTTTTCTGGGTCCTGTCCTTCACCCTCATTTTGTTTAGGAGGAAAGGCTGAATGCTACCTTTCTAAAGCTGATCTCACATTCTGAAGTCTGGCACTATAACTGCCTTACTACTGCAGCCCTCTGTCTGAGATTGGCACCAAAGCCAGTACTCAGCTGCATGACATCTTCTCATGAGCCTTAAATCCTCAATCTGATAGTTACTCCTCAGACCAGCAGCCAGAGCAGTTGACCAGAGCTTGTGCCCTGGCAGCAGCAGTGTCATTAGGATGAGGCAGCAGAAAGGTGAGATTTTACAATAATTGGTTGCAACCCCTTGAGTAGCCCTGGGTGTTGGTTCAGAGATAGAAACCTTGGTCTCAGCCAGCCACAGTTGAGCATGAGCCCATTTAGATAAAATGCTTTTGCTACCAGTTGCTCTCCTGACCATGAGATGCAGTTCCCTGTAGGAAATTCACCTCTCCAGAGGCACGTTGCCATCCCATGGTGCCAGGAGTCACAAAGGAGGAGCATGGGGCTGACTATTTTTGCTTGAGCTGCAGGTGACTGATTTTGTATTCCATCACTCCTCCCAGCAAATGTGCTATGAGGCTAGTCACCTCCCTTCCTGCAAACTAAGGACCATATATCTGTTTAAGGATTTTGGAGACATTTTCCTCAGACTGACCTGAAGCACTTAACAAATATGCTCATGTTAAAGGGAATCTGAGAATGGTTTTCAAACCCTGAGTGTGACCAAGTTGTAAAGTGTTCATCTGAGCCCAGCTGTATGAATGGCTCCTGTGCCATGTATCATTTGTGCCATCTTCGCATATCTCTGGCTTCTGTTGAGTTGGGATTCTTCCATGAGGTAAGTGCTTTAATCTTCCACTTGCCTTGAAACCACTAAGACACAATTTTCATTTGTTCCCTAAGAGCTATATGTGATCCCTTCCATGAGAAGTCTCACAGCTGAGGAGTATGTAGAGGCCTTTAAGTCATTTTTGGATCATTCAACAGAGCACCAGTGCATGGATGAGTTCAACAAGGAAGAAATGCCCAACATCATGGCTGGGTAAGGAGCACTTTCTCTGGGGTGGGATAGGCATTTGCCATCCTGACAGAGCAACCTACATACAAGGGTCAGCAAACATGCTTAAAGATTTGCTGGGACAGGAATGAACTTTTAATGCTTTTTAAGTCCCTTAACAGCAGTTTTTAGGCTGTTCTGTTTAATAACTCCAGAACACATATTATTTCAGTTGATAAGCTGTGCTGCTGCTTAGCTTATGCTCAGGAAAGATCAAGGCCTCATTTTCATGTCCATCCCTTTTCATTAGCTGATTTTCCAAGGATTAAAGATTGGGGTTTTTGTTGTTCATTTGTTGTTGTTTTTCAAGAGAAAGCTCTCTTGTGCTCTCTGTGTGCTTTTGAGACTTCATCACACATCAGTCCAAATAGAAACAGATCCCTGATTCTCTTCTAGTGACTACTTCCTGGCTTTCTCAATCCCCTGAAATCTCCTTATTTCTATCCTAAGTCGATTTGTATTGTTTAAGTAGCAATTGATAATCAGTTTTGTGAGATATTGATGTAATACATTAATCCTGGATGACTGCAGATAGTTTTAGAACAGCCTAGATCCAAACCACAAGAAAGTTCTTTTAAGTCTGGCTAATTTTTGAATTATTATAGAAACTGTGTCCTCCATTGAGGAAAAAGAAATAGGCAGGCAAATATTTATTCTACAGAACATTTTTATATATAATAAACAATAAAATAGTACATTCTAAAATAATTTCTATGGGGAAATTTTAATTTAAAAGTCTAAGTGAATTTTAAATGATGCAAAATACTGTGGCTTCCTGTGAGGCTGACTGTGGGTTTGTCAAAGGATCTTGACCCTCTTTAGGGCTAGGACTACTTGACTAGCTCACACTCTCCGGGATTTACTACTCCTTCCCCTCTGATTGAGTCATTGCTGTGGTGTTTTCTGAGATTGTGTGGGGAAAACTCAGCCCTTGCCTGACAGCAGAGTAAGACCCTAAAACAGGGTCAGAGCAACAAGGCACCTTGAGCCTGGGCTTCTCATTCTCAAGCCAGGCTGGATTTAGATACTGTGCTAGGACCCACACGCTTGGAGCATTTTTGGTCTTGACAAAATAATTTTTTCTAAGATAAAATTATTGAAGAGTCTGACTTTTCCTCCTAGTTTCAAACCAAGGTTAATGTTGAAGATAGGCTTTCCAGTCACCTGGAGAGCCTGATGTTTTATTTCTTCTGGGCATTTATATCCAACATTGGAAACTCAAATATGTCTCCTGAGGGTGCGGAAGTTTCTCTCTGGCTCACCTTGCTCCTGACCCCCAGCAGTGTCCATCCCAGCCAAGCACAGTCCTCAAATGGAACCCTTTTCCTTGGGGTTTCCCAAGGACTTCTTGCATGGTGCCAGCCACAGCTTGAAGGAAACTCTCTGGCAAAGGATGAGAAACATTCTATCCTGATGCTTACTGTACTTTGAAATATGAGCTTGCTAATACAGGGCTGGCTCCCACCATGTAGCTGGGCTCCAAAGGGATTCATGTGGACAAACATGAAAATTCCTGCATTAGCATGGCATCTGAGATACTAAAATTAAAGCATGAAGCCATGTGACAGTGTGGTTAAGTGATGTCTACTTCTAATTTCAGCCTTGGAAATGGAAAATCGACAATAAATGTTCTGGGAGTTGGAAGCGGCACAGGTAAGGAGCTGATGGTGGGGGATGGAGGTCCTGATGAATAGCACAAAGTGACCCTGAAATTTTGAGCAATAGGGATGACTAGTCAAGAGTTCATAGCAGTGTTTCTCATTGAAATAGAATAATAGAATCATAGACTGCTTTGGATTAGAAGGCATCTTTAAAGGCCACCTAGTTCAGTGCTGCTGTAGTGGACATCTTCAACTACATCAGGTTGCTCAGAGCCCCATCCAACCTGGCTTTGAATGTTTCTAGAGATAGGGCATCTGTCACTTCTCTGGGAAAGCTGTGCCAGTGCCTCACTACTCTCACTTGTAAAAGATGTCTTCCTTTTGTCTAGTCTAAATCTCCACTTTTAGTTTAAAACAATCTTGGCCTGAAATAGTGAACAGCAAAGCAGGGTGAAGAGCCAGGATGAAGGTGATGCTCCCTCCCTTCCTTCCTCATCTCACTTCTGAAATACTCCTGCCCAAATCTTTACAAGAGGTGAGATGAGTGTGATGGTTTTAGCTTAGTCTCTACCTCTGGATGACTCTTGCCTGATTTTTTGTGTTCTAAAACAAGGAGTCCTACTCTGGATAGGTATGAGAGCATCTTTAAACCCTGTTGGAGAGAATAAGAGTTATCCAAAAGTTCATTCCACCCAAAGTTCTGCCTTAGAGTATCCCACCTGAAGTGATCTATTTTTACTTCACTTTTAGGGATCTCAGAGGCCAAAGCTTTGCTCCATGTGCTGCAAAACCAGCTGACCATGACCATAAGCACAGGGCTGCGTCAGCTTTTCAAGCCGTGTCTTTGTTAGTACTGTGCTTTTATCCACTGATAAGTGGGGTTTGATTACATATTTTATTTGCTCCCAGAGAGATCCATCTATTGAAATAATAGTGTTCATGCACTTGTGGTTAAAAGCAAAACAAAAAAAAAAAAAAAGTGAATCGTCCAAATTTGCTCTGAGGGAAACTGGGGAAAGATAAAAAATAGAGAGAGGAAGGCACAGTTTGATTTGTCAGAGTTTGGTTTTGCTCTAAGCATATTTCCAGCTGAATTTTAAGTGCTAATACTTTTAAATGAACATATTTTTCTCACTTTTTTTTTTTAAATGCTTTCTTGAGTAAAATAACACTGAATTGTTTTCCCCAATGGGGAATATGTTGGAGCATATAAGAAAGCAAGCAGGAAGAAATCATCCAGTTCTCCATTGTGCTCTATTTTTATTAAGTAATATAAACCCAAAATTCTGACTCAAAAAAAATAACCAACCACAAGAGCAAAAATGAGCTTTTTTGCACCTTCCTCATTTTTCCTTACTTCCTCTTTAGAAGATGTTTTAATGGAAAAGTAAGAACTCCTGTGTAACTGCCCCTCACAGAAGACAAAACAAGGATGCAGGAGTACTGACTTGCACCCCATGGCTGCAAGAGCTGAACTTCTGCAGCCAGGGAGAGGAGTGAGCTAGGATGGCATTGAGCAAAAGGTTATATCTGATCCCTGACCTTTCCAGACTTGGACTCTGATTTCAGACAGCCTCCAGAATTAGTTTAGTTGACAAACATGTTAATGGGGATTAGTGACTAACTCCACTCTCTTCAGAGACTTGACATTTTCTCATTCACCACATTTTCCCATAGCCAGTTTAAATATCCTGGCTGTAACCTCCCAGTTAAAGCCAGGGTGGGCTGCTCTTTGTAGAGGGGTTCCAGTGTGCTTTCTGGACTGCCTTGCTGTGGCTACTGCTGAAGGGTTGTTGCTGTCAGGGCAAGCTGGAGCTCTGAAGCACTGTATTTTACTGCTCGTTTTCGCAGTCACCCCAGACCGGATTAGGGAATTTTACAGGGATGGAGCAAAAAGCAAAACCTAAGCGTCTTTTAAATACACATTTCCTGTTGATGTACCCATTTGCCACCAACAGTGGCTCCAGGACATGGGGCAGCAAACCTCTTCGCTGAGCCTGCAGGGAGCCCACAGCAGCACCTCTGATTGCTGGTGATCCCCACCCTGGGCACATCCTAACTGCCATCTGGGACTATCTAAAATGGTTCAGCTGCTCACTATGGGGCTCTTCCTTCCTGGCAGCAATATTTGTCCATACATCTACCTTCAACGGATCCAGCAGCAGCCTGTTTCCTTGTGCCTTTGGCCAGCCCTGCACCTCTCCCACTGACCTCAAGGGTCTGGGATATTTTATCTCCAGTTTCCAAAGACTCATCCTTCCTTGGATGTCCCTGTAGTGCTGGCATGGCTGGTATTTCCCTCCTTAAATTCTACTTACTGCAACTCTTGCCAATGATGATGACTTTTCTGATAGCTGGTACATCAGCTGAAAGGCTAGGGAAGATGCAGTATCTTGTATCAATCCCCCTGTGTGTGACATTTGCAAGGACAGGATTATTTTTAGGCCCAACCATCGGATATCACAGGAGTCTCAGAAAGGTCCACCCAAGGTTGTCACTTCTGCTGTTTATTTGCACAGTGCCAGATAGATTTTGTACACTTGGTGAATTGTGACCTTTCTGAAAGAAACAAGGGATGACTCAATGTCACTTGGGAAAAGGCTAAGTGCTTCCTAGGACAGAAGGATAGGTTGCCACTTACTTGCTCCTCTAGAACTTGGCAAGAGAGGAGCATGAATAGCTACATTTGCAGGGTACCTACAAACAAATACAGAAGTTTCTATTTGTAGCTCCAAGATAATTACTGACTAGTTAGCAGATGCCCAGAGCTGAGACCATGTGGCTGGTCCCCAAAGAGGGAAGACCCACAGAACTGTATGTCAATGGGTTTTCCTCTTGTCATTCAGGCCCCCATGTCGCTAAATCATGTCACACTAGCAGCAGAGCAGCCATCACCTCCCTAGGGCTGTGCCAAAGGAGTGGGCCATGTGCCATGACGAAGTTGCACAACTGTGCTGATTCCCTCCATGCCCCCAATCAAACTTTATGGGTTTGTTTTTTTTAAGTAGTGATCTCTGATTGTTTTGGCCTATCTGTCCCATGACCCAGAGTATCGCCATTAGCAGGCTTCAGCACTGCTGCTTGTCTTTTCCCTGTTCTTAGTCTTACCTGCAAATACCTATAACCTCCAGCAGAGAGATGCCATGGTAAGACTGATGAGATGCCACAGAATCACACAGAGAAACATTCAGGACCCTTAGAATCACCAAGTCCAACTGATAACCCTACTTTACAAGGTTCGCCCTGAACCACCATGCAAGGTAGCGAGTGCCTCATTTCTACCTGAGACATTTCCTGGCAGCAGGTACACAGACATCCTTTGTAACGTGTTTGTGTTTACTGAATAGGTGAGCAGGATTTGAAAATGATCAGGATACTGCAGGCTGCACACCCAGGGGTCCTTATTGACAATGAAATCGTAGAGCCCAACCCACAGCACGTGGCAGCTTACAAAGGTAAGGCTATACCTGTCTGCCTGGGGTATAGTGAGGGCCATGGATTTGAACCATGAGTTTTTATGCTGCTCTGTGAAATTCATGTTTTCCTTCTTTTTAAAACAGAGTTGGTGAATCAAGCTCCAGACCTCCAGAATGTCTCTTTTATTTGGCACCAGATGACTTCCTCCAAGTATGAACAACAGGTGAAAGAGAAAGGCACACATAAGAAATTTGACTTCATCCATATGATCCAGGTAACAGAGCACTGCTTTAATATAGGAGAATTAGCTTTAGCTACTTTCTCCATTTCTGCTGTATGCATGAAGTTGTGGGCACCAGAGCTCAGCACAGTTTTCACATGAGCAATAACTTCTGCAGCAGCTTTACAAACACCAAACCTCATTCCCTAGCCACCTAAGTTTTGATCTCTGATTTGTACTGGTTTAACTGTGGGTATTTAATACTAGTGAGTAATAAAGCAGGATGAGTCCCAGGCTAAGCAGAAGGTCCAAGGATTTAATCCCAGGCTGTTGGTGTCAGAGGAGAGCTAGTGATGCTCAGCCCTGTGGGGCATCCCTAAACATGTGTGCTGAGTCGGGAGAGGCTGGAAAGTGATTTAAAGCAAGTCTACCGAGAAAGAGTTTAAGCCTTATGAAGGGTCATTGCACTGTGGAGGACTTGCAGCTGTGTGCAACTCTGCCACTTGTAGATGCTGTACCGTGTGGAGGACATACCCAATACTATCAAGTTTTTCCACAGCTGCCTCGACCATCATGGTAAACTTCTGATCATAATTTTATCAGGTAAGAGACACCTTTTATTTTTTACTTAATTGCTAGTGTTTTGAAGAGCTTCAAAGTTTGGAAGCCACGTCTTGGGATTTCAGTAACACTTATTCTATAATAATTAAATAAAACAAATGCTGTCTTTCACAGGGAGCATGCAATCTTAGCCTCTTGGAGCCCAATGTCTGATGGGACCACTTAGCTGTAGCCTTTGTGCTCTAGCTTCTTTGATTATGTTGTAGATTAATTGCTCCGTACTTCAAAGAGACCTCTTAGTGTGAAATTACTGGCTAGAGAGAAGTGTGGCTGTTCATGAATGAGGGTCAGTCCTTCTTTATGATGAAACCAGCACCGTAAAAATGCAAGCTCAGCTTTGGGAGGACCTGTCTTTGGGCTCTTCCCTCTGTAGAACAATGGTTCAGACCCCAGCAGGACAATGGGTACTGAAAAGGGCTGTAGGCTTTATGACAGTACAGGAAAAAAGGCACTTGTACTATTAAAATGGATTTTTTTAAAAAGTGTTTTTCCCAGTGTCCCTTTCATGAATCCCTGCCTCGTGGTGCAGTGGGCAAAGCACACTTCTCCATGCTTGTCATTAAAACTCCCTCTCACCTTGCCAGTAGGATGTTGCCTTTGCTAGCTGGGATTGCCTTTTTCAGGTATGCATCCTTCGATGTGCACTTAAAATTTGGTCCAATGTATAAAGACACCTGCACTTTTCTAGCAAAGGGGCACTTAACGGGCAACATGCATGTGCAGGCTCAGTGCGTTGGTGCACTCTTCCAACTGGACAAGTCCTATGCTGGAGACCCTCTCCTAGGAGTTTCCTTTAAACAGGAGAGTTTTGGAAGAAAGACTGAGGGACATCACAGTTTTACACCTCTTCAGGCACCAACATATGTAAGTGGACTCAAGTAAAGGGAAAACTCTTCTGCTTCCGGAAAGGTCTGGACCAGCAGCAAAGAAGCATTTCAGGCTCATTTAGTAGTCGTGTTAGCTGACTGCCTTGACTTTGCAAAAGTAACCTTCTCTCCTGCTCTGCCAGACAGTAGCGGATGGGCCAGCCTGTGGAAGAAGTACAGACACTGCTTACCTTCCACTGACAGTGGCCACTACATCACCTCCAATGGCATCACAGAGATTTTAAAGAGACTGGGTATTGAATATCGTGCTTATGAGTTCCCGTCCGGCTGGGATATCACCGAGTGCTTTATTGAGGGGGACGCAGTTGGAGGCCGCATGATGGATTTCCTGACAGGGACAAAAAACTTCATGGGCACAGCCCCACCAGGATTGCGGCAGCAGCTGCAGGAGGCTCTCTGCCAGCCTGAGTGCAGCAGCAAAAAGGATGGGAGAATCATCTTCAGCAACAACTTGAGTATGATTGTGGTTGAATCCTAGAGTCTGGACCAACTGCACCAGAAAAGTTTGGGTGGGTATGGAGGTAATGCGGTCATAGAAGTGTGTCGCTTTGAAAGAAGGCAACTGGCAGGCAAGAAGGTAAGAAATTGGAGTTTAGCTGCAGCCTCCCATGCCCAGCAGAGCCACCTGCAACACAAGGTGGTGAGCTCTTTGTCCCGCTGATGTCAGGGCCAAGATTCTGAAGTCCACCTGTTTAGTCCAGCCCTAGGAGAACATTTTCTAGAAAGTAAAGAGCTTCATCTCAACTAAAAGCCTAAGTGGACTTGGTTATTTTAACAGTATATATCCTGTCTGTGATTTGACACAGGGATTTCCACTTTTCTATGTAGTTAGCACGTTTAAACACCTAAAGATGTGTCTGTATGACTAGGCACCATGCTACAGTCAGGAGGCTGCAGTCCCTGCGCTGCCTGCATACAGACCCATTGCTTCCAGATGCACCAGGACAAACCAGCAAGGTGTCCCTGCTGCTTTGCACCCCAGTAATGTGCCTCACTGGACCCAGCCCTGAGCTGTAAGTTGTTCTATGCTAGGCTATTTCACATGGTTTTACCAGTCTAGACATTTACTGCCCCAAGCGTCTCAGTATCTTGCAATATACTAGTAATAGTGCTTAGTAGTCGTGGTGGGAGTGTGAGCTCTAGGTAAGTGGCGGGACTTGGTGATCTCAAAGGTCTTTTCCAACCTCAACAGTTCTATTAATCTATGACTGAAAAATGATCTGTCATCTGCTTCCAAAATCAGGCTAGAAGTCGTATCAGAGTATATGTGCTGTTAAAAACTCATTTGGTTATTCAGAAGCGAAACAATTAAATCTGAGCATGCAATGGGAAGTTTGTTTTTGTAATTAAGGGCTGTCTGAGTTTCTAGGAGAACTGCACTTCACATAAGGCCCTGCCACAGGTGTTCCCAGTCCAGCCACAATCCCTTCATCTTCTTGGGGCCAAATTTTCCATTTTTAAAATCTTCCTTTCCTTGCAGGCAGGTCAGGAGGCTAAATCCCTTACTATAAGTAAGTAAGAAGCTTTATTAGAGAGGTGCTTAGTGTCACATTGATACAATAGTAATAACTCACCCCTCTGGAAGTGTAGAAGGGCCTGACATGATTGTGATTCAAGCTCTTGCAGTGTGTATGGACTGTGGTTGAATGCAGAACAGACCAAAAGTTTTTCTCTTGCTATATTTTTGTACTTCAGAAATTGTTTTACTTCGGCTGAAATGGCCACAGTGGGTTGACACAGCAAGAAACTCTAACCCTAGTGGCAGAGCCCTAACCCTAAAGCTAACAAACACTAACCCTAACCCTACCCATAATGGCCCTAACCCTCTAAACCTAAGCCTAGCTCTAATAACCCTAACTCCTAACCCTAGCGGGGCAGCACACTCCATTACCGAACTGCAGTACCAGTAACTAAGCAGCGGGTGGCAGCACTGAGTAGCGACGGAGCGGCACACAGTGAAGAACTGCAGTATGAATTAAACACTGGGTGGCAGCACCGAGCACTGCTGGGGCTGCGCTACCAGACTGACTGAACGCCGCTCCATCGCAAGTTGCGGCGCTACTGCGCCTGTGTGGTACAGCTGACACACCCGACCCCGCACCAACCTGCCCTCCAACATGGCAAGCTGCCATAGGTGGCACAGGGACGGGAAGGAGGCAGGCTGGTGTATTCCAGGTCCCCAGCAGATGACCGCAGAGCCCTGAAAGTGCCATTCTCACCTGAGCAGCAGTACCTCTTTACTCTTTGCCACCAAGCACCTTGCTGCGCACCTTGCTGCCAGCGGTATGTAGCGGATGGGCCCCGGTGCAGCACAAGCAGCTCAGCTCAGCTCCTTTAGCAGCCTCTTTAAAACCCTGCCAACCTCTCACCTGGTTTAATACTGACCCGGAGGTCACAGAGCCCCGAACCTCCCTTTAACAAGTGGAGGTCAGCCATGCCAGCTGTGCTCCTCCAACTCCATGCACCCTAACCCTGCTTCCTTGTAGGGTGAGGAATAGGGTGCAGGAAAGCTGTAGGGCAAAGGTGGGGGGATGCAAACACTGCCTCAGATGTCTGGGTGCAAAAAGATTATGAAACTAGGCTTCTGGAATATAGGGAGGTGGAACAGGGCACAGGATGGGGGGGGCGTGGACACACACTTGCATAGAAAAATGTGTGGAAAATTTTACATAGGAACAAACATGTATGGAAATACAATCTTCATAATTAACAAAATCATAACTGAGAGGCGGGGGTGTTAATTGAGGAGAGTCTGAATGAGCCGAGATTGCTTAGCCTGGTGCAGACAAGGCTCAGCAAAGCTGAATTCCACAAATGTATGTCACATCCTGCTCCATCTAAGAGTAAGGGTGGGAAAGGGAGTGACTCAGATTTGATGATTCACTGGGGTCAAATTATGGACTTAGACCACAGGTTCATTCAGCGTGTCTAAGAGAAGTGAGGAAGAATCAGTAAAAATCTGGATCACCACTCAGGCTTTCAGCGGTGTCTCACATGATGTTTCTTGGGTCTTTAGTGGTAGCTTCGCACCTGCCCATGTGTTCAAGTCCTTTTTTACTCCTTGCTAAGAGAGGCATTGCTTAATTTTCCCTTAATTCCCCTTAATTTTCAATGGGGAGCAGTGGAAGGCTGTTCCTGTCAATGTACACACATACCAAGGGTGAAGGACAGCATGAACCCATTCCAGCGAGTCAAGGGTTGTCAAGACCCCATATTTCATTACCCTTTACACAGTATGCAGCAGATTTCCTTATCTCCCAGGAACATCCATGAACACGGCAAAGGGACAAGGCCATTCATCCTCCAACACATTCCAAACCCTCCTACCCTGGCATAACCAGAGAGCACATTTGTCCTAACTGCAAGGCTACTGCCTCGCACACAGTTTGAGATATTAACTCATTTAGATCCAAGTCTGACATTGTGTCCAAGTACCTGATGGCAAGAAGTAAAGAAGTGGTGTCTAGCAACAGGACAAGACATAGCGGACACAAACTGACATACAGGAATTGCCATTTAAACATGTAAGGAAAAAGTACTTTTTTTTTTTTTTACTGTGAGCATAAATAAAAGCTTGGAACAAGTCACTCAAAGCAGTTGGCTCATTTTCCACACTCGGATACCAAAACCATGACTGGGTCTGGGCCTGAGCAACCCTCTCCATTCAACTGCACCAAGCAGGATGTGTGTATCACGTCAGTGGTGGTAGTGCTGATGTTTGGACCCAATGACTCCTTTCACTAACAACCACTCTGTCCATCCATGAACTAGAGGACTCTGCAATATACCAAAAGAGCAAAAGGAGGGGTCCTGAACACTTTGAAGGGCAGATGGAGAATTCTTGCAGCAAACAGAAGGTTCCGGCATGCACAGAGGAGCAACAACAGGACACGACACAAAGAAAGGCAAAGAAGGAGGTAATAAGGAGACTGCAGGACACCAGAGGAGTAGAGTGCCACCAATGAGTCCTGAAGAAATGACCAAAGAACACAATGCAGGCATGAAAGCGCATCAGCAGACAAGACAAACGCATGCTTGCACAAGACACTTGCATGAAGATGTGTGCTCTGTGCTCACACACAGACACTTCCACAGGCTCTCAAAAGCCTACACAGACAAATACTCCCATGGACGGGGACTTCACAGCACAGCTATATTGAAGACAACAAATCCTGGCTGTTCCCAACCTCTACCGTCCTATAGCCAGGGCAGGTATTGGGTGCAACGCAGATCTCTCCTCAGGGGAGGCAGCAGCATTCTTCCCAACTGGTGCATTCAGACCCTCTGCTCTTCCCCAATTCCACCATGACATTCCCCCACACCACTCCTCCATTCACACTGGAGCTCAACAAGGCTGCAAGAACAGCGAAGCGCCAATTCACTTGAACTGAAATAATACCTGGAACTGCAGCTACTTAGAACTGCACACCTCCATGGAATCCTTTTAGTTACAAGGACAGGAAAAGGTTTAAATATCCTTCATCAATTTATTAGTCTATCAGAGCTCATGCTTGTAACTCTAAATTGTACCAAGTGCATATAAAACACTGTCTGCTTCACTGTGTGTTTTATTAAGCTATACCAACTAACTCAGAAAGGATTAAACATTTAACTTTTATTACAAACCTGAATTCACTTTCTTTGGAAACGAAGTTAGAAACATTTTTATGTATGCCTAGACTTTCACTTCTCAAACGAATGCCTGAAAGAGAGCTGTATTTCAACTAATTGCTGGAACACTACTACCGACTTGGAACTTGAATACCCAAGGCCTAAGGTTACCAGAATGAGCACAGAAATTGTGCAATTTCCTTGGAGTTCCATTTTCCCTCGAGTTTTACAGATGACAGGCTGTCTCATGGAATGCTAAAAACCACGAGTTCATTTCATCTATTAAGGCACATCCTTTCTTTTGCACAAGTTAGTTTTACATACTGGAAAATAACTAAACTCTAGGTATTTCAACATACTGCACTTTGCAGATACATTGTTACTGTAGCAATTCAAAAAGCTGACGTAAATATTTATAGCAAATACAATTCCAATACATGTATGACAATTTATTGTACCACCATTCATATAAAGCTTTTCAATCCAAAATGGTCAGAAACAATCTTAAATATCTGCATAAGAATTTACAAACATTAGTAAAGATATACCACAGACTACAGCTTTCTATCATTTCCAAATCTAAGTTCTGGTAGGTAACTTTTTTAAACAAAATGGACAATACCAGTAGAGATGCATACCTCTATTGTCTTTATTTATAAAGAAGTGACAACACTAGAAAACACATTGATAACCAGTGCTTTGAACAATGAAGGAGGGATCTAAAAAAGTCTGATTAAACTAAACAACCTTAGGTCTTAATCAAGTTGCATATCTGCTAGGAATGCTGAAATGCAAGAGTTTACACCTGCAATATCCCATAATGGAACAGCCACATAATATCAAATATAATCTCCAATTTCAAAACCAGTACATAAAAAAAGCCATCACTAAGTATTAGAAGACCACTGCAAGTTCTTATTGCTTTTTGAGTTAAATAATCATCTTCAAATAAACCAAAACCCAAACCATCCCTACAGTATCTTGCTCATCCTCCTGCTCATTCGCTAACACTGGAAGCAATCAGTTATATGATGCAACAGAGGCATTTAAAAAAACCCAAACAAAACCTATTTAAGTACATGGACATCCCCCACCCTCCCTGCCCTCCCTCCCCCTGAAACCCACTATAACCACTGAGTGCCCGTGTAGAGGAGCAGAACTCCATCGACAAAACCAGAAATCTGACTACAGTAAGAAGGAAACAAAGGGAGATATAACTTCCTTAAATATTCAAAATCTCGTGTCTTCCAAAATAAAGCACATCATCCTCACCATTTAAAAAGGGATGTTGCTTTATATGTATCTAATCCTTGCACATGCTGAGTAGCTCTCAAGTCCAATGAGTTCCACTGTGCAGCAGTTGTGACTTTGAATTCAACAATGCTTCAAAAACTACAGTAATATTCAATGCATTTTTTACTAAAGAGGAAAAAAAACCAAATGTATGTTGATGTTCTTGCCAGTCCAGCATTTCTGCAGCAACTCCATTTGTCTCTCGCGGTACCAAAGTTCTACCAGCATCAGTCTTCAGAATCGTCCTCAGAGGCTGTTGGAACAACACAGCATAATCAGAAGCTTTGACAAAGATCTGTGAAATTAGAAGACTTTCAGATGAGTAGTGGAAATAACAGTCATCTTCTAATATTAAATAGCAGACTGTAATACCCACCCAAACCTTGTGTAACTACATGGCTTAATTTCTGAATACATCTCATATATGAAAAATGCAGCATCTTCAAATCAAAACTCCACAAGACACGGTGCCCTCCTGCTGTCCTTCCTCAAACGGAATGGAAGAAAACTTAATTACGCCAGAGATTCAACTTTTATGTAGTGTTTACAGTGACTAATTCCAACAGTAGTCAGAGGAGAACATATTCAATCCATGACAGCAGCACTCAAGGAAAAGAAATTACTCAAGAAGTCATCAGTTTGGATACTACAATATTCAGAAAGGTTCAGCAGTCTAAACAATCCAAACAGACTCCTAGAAGCATTTTTTCACATATGTTGCTTAATTCAATCAAGTGAAGCCTAATTGAAAGCAGCTACTCTCCATTTCCATTTTCTCAGCATATTCAAAAGGAACATAAAGCCCATGTGTGCAGGATTTTGTTGTTGCAAGGTGAATTACAAAACAAACATACACTTGTGTGTACTGACTTTTTAAATCACAGTTGACATCTGCAATAGGCTTGGAAAGTGCTGGCTTGTCCATAACAGGAATCTCATCTGTCCTCTTAAGCAGATTCTGCAGTTAAAGTTTATACACTGGAGCAACTTGTTGCACCACTAACACAGAAAGTGAGGTCTGTCTCCACATTTCTCCAGTTCTTAGAAGAGAAATCTAACTAATGTAGCATCAATAACATATTTAGAGCTCAGTATTCCTCACATGCAAATTTGATAACACCTGGATCTAATATAGATGACTCTGCAAAACGACACTAAGATTTTTACTCTAAAAAGTAAGAGTAGCAATAAAATCTGAACTCATTTCCACCTTTGTCTGCTCTAAGTGCAGAAATCATCTGCTCCTTGAACTAAAATTTACACACACCCACCCCACATTCCTTATCATACTTCAAAAACATCCCGTTCACTGAAAATTCAAACTCTGAATGCTGACAGACATTCGCAAGTACACCAGAACAACACAAAGAAAAGGCAGATAACTACACTTCTACTACCTGTTGATCACACCCAGAAATAAACTTAGGTTCTGAATATATTTACCAAAGTCAGCATACAATTCCGACCTTAACCACACCAAAGAAGCTACCAGGTGAAAAATAGGCTAGTCCTTTGACAAAATTTGCAACTGTTAAATTTCATTCCTGAAGTGGATTACATCTGATCAAAGAATATACACAACCAAAATGTGTGCATGTGCATAGAAAAAAAGAAAGGGGAGGAGAGGACATAAGAAAGTGGAAAAGGCAAAGTAGCAAGAGAATTGTGGTTACTTAAGTGCAATGAAATTCAACTTTACATGTTTCTTTTCTGCTAGAGCTCATGTGAAAGGCTGCAACCTGAAGGTCATTACCAATTCCATAACTACACGCTACTAGAATCACAATAACCAAACTGTAACTTAGTGAGGACTCCTCTTATCACTTGCAGAAAATACTTCTGTGATCTCAGCAACTCTGCTGTTGAAAAATTCATCATGGAGAATTAAAACTAGTTCCCCCTTGGAGTAATTCTACTGATAAATGGAAAAAGCACTGCTGGATAGAGTCAGATTTTCAGTAATTAAGTTCAGTATTATGAATCTTGGCAAGGACGATTGTACTCAGTTAACTTTGACGTGATCTAATGGGAGGGGAGGGGAAGAGGGGAAGCACCTACTTTCAATATCTTCCATATGTGCCTGAAGAGTTCTTGCAAGGTTAATAAACTAGAAACAAGGCAAAGAGAAAGTAGTTTAAAAGTTGCAAAGTTATCTGCAGAAATCTGCAACAAGTTAGCAAAGTTTTCTTCACTTTTTCTTCACTTTATAAATCCCAGAGCTTCATCACTGGGTCGGTTATCCTAACCCATTGGCCCAACTTACAAAAAGTCAATGCAAAATTTAATATAAATCCCCACGTAACAGACTTCAAATTGCTACTGCAGTTATTTCAGCTTCCACTCTATGTCAAACGTTTCTGGCAGCAGTTAGCGGCACCATCTTCATGTTCTACAGTCTGTAAGACACATCAATTTTGAAAGCAGCACACAAAAACCTGCCAGTTTTACAAAACTGTTCCCAGAAATTCTAATGCAGAGAAACACAATCTGTAAGTACTGCATTAGTTGGATACATTTCATTCATTTCACTATTAATATGGCAAAACAGAGCCCTCTGACTCAATGAGGTTAATAGAAAATGCGTAAATACACTTAACTGCAAATAAAAAAATTTAAGAGCAGAATTACTAGTAGGCTACTTATTATTGAAAGTACATGGTATCAAAACCCAAAGCCAAAATCCCTAGAACATAAGTTCCTTAGACAACTCTGAAAGTCTCAGGCAAGTAGGTTTTTTTTGTCAATGGCAAATTCATTGATAGTCCAGATGCTGAGACACAGCAAATGAAGTCAGACAAGAATACAAGGCTAGGGTTGCTTTAGCTCAGTGTTATGCCGAGTGCTGAACGCGCATGGGTGCTCCCACAGGTCTAAAACACAGTGAGTGATGCACAGAGCGTCATGCTGCCTCTCATGAGAAAACAGTAAAACATCTTATTTCTGCTAAGAGCCTGTACTGGATGCTGGCTACTATTAGGTTACATCTTTTATGTCTCTACACTAGTAGTAACACAGAAAACTGGACACTTCATTTGTGGATCATGGAATATAAGTTCTATGTTAGCTGTGCACAGAAAAGAGGACCGCTATTCTAATATAGTAATACATTAGAGCACAGTCCTGCCTCTACTTGAAAGACCTGGTATCTCCTAGTAACCATTTCAATGTATACTGGGCAAGGTTAGTATTTTAATTCTTTGTATATAACTGAAAAACATAACACAAAAAAGATCAGCTTCTCAGGATCTCAGTTGATGAAGAGCACTGATTCATTATTTAGGATTAAATAAATGTGTAGAACAGAGGATTTGTGAATGAGTCACTGCAGAAATAACTGTATGATGAGCTCTTGCTGGTAAAATGTGCACTTGCTGCATTTCTAAGCCAAGCCATTCAAGTGACAAGAATCCAGTCAAATCCAACTAATAGGAGTTTTAACTAATGGCAGAAAAATCATACCATAGCTTGTCGGTTTCAGAACGTAATGTTCAAGAACATATGTAGGCACAATCCAGCAGACAAGCATTGCAAGGTCTAGACCTTTGCAATGTTTACTGGCATAATGCAAAAAGTTAATCGGGTAAGATACTCTAACATTCTCAATTGTGTTTTTTGTACAGTGGGAGCTGACTTTTCAGTTTTGCATAAATTAACAATAACTACAACAACATACATGCAAAGCAATGAAATACTAACGACCTTGACAAAAGTGATTTTGCAGAGTGACTTCAATTGAAATCGAAGGTATTATTCTAAGCAAACATGGTGTTACTGCATTGACAAACTCAGACTATCTAAACCTAAATGTGTTAAATAAGCAAGCTTCTTGGGTATCTAGGTCCTGTATCTGCCACAAAAATCACTGCATACTTACTCTAACACGTGTGCTGGCCTCACTTGCAGTTCCTAGCATATCAGAAAAGCGCTGCTCACATAAGTGTAACAACACTACCAGGTAGAGACCAGAGCTGATAAATTCGTAGTCTGCCTTAAAAGAAGATGAAAAGAAGCATTCAGAACAATTTTCAGCAACGTGTCTGCAGATACTTTTTAAAAAGTAGAACAAGAATTAAATTTTCATGAGAAATTATACGTATTTGATCTTCAGTTGTTCCAAGAGAATTAAAGAAATATAATGCTGAAAAACTATTTATACTTCTGGTTCTTCCTACCCACCCTAGATCTAACATTTTATCCTTGAATATAAATAGAAGGAGCTCTACAAATAAAATCCCAATCAGCGTGACTAGTTCACAAGAAAGTATCTAAGAATTAGAGTGTTACACCACTGGGGAAGTCAAAACCAACAAACTTTGCTGATTCCTTCTCAGGTGGTCCCAACGCTTTGTACAAATTTAAAATAAAGGGAAATATTCTAAAAACATTATGATGTTTTAAATACTTTGAGAAATTATTTTTGTTAAGACAAAGGAAAACTTTCGAAATCCTACTGCTGAACTGATCATTTAGAGTCAATAGGGAAAAGTTTCAAAGCTCTTATTTCTGGTGAAGTACAGTGACAGTAACTAACTATCAGCAGTACTAAAACACAAGATGACAGCACCCTCAAGGAAGACTTTTCAGAGTCTGGCCCAAGTGACAGCAACTGGAGTATCCGGGTAAGAATTCACTCTAAACAATAAAATTAGAGGTAAACAAAACCAGTGTCACACTGTATTTTCTTTCAACTTCAGAGTTAGACAAATTTCATTAGTCTTTCTATATTCATGGACTACAACCCAGAGAATACGGAAAACCCCCTGAAAGAAGTTCATTAAAATAATGCCAACTTTTTTTGTTATTTACTGGTTTTCAAATGCTACATAGTCCAGTAGCTCCAAGGTAGTAACTTTCTTATAATGACAATAATACTAATGGGCCTTTACTTTTTTTAATTTAGGAAATGACTTGAAGGAGCAGCAAGAACCTGTTAGAAAAGAGGTTAGCTTCCATCACTCCAAAACAGAAGCTTTTAATGGTATGCTTATAGCATATAGTGTGTTAAAAAACAGCTAAAAGCAAAGACAACTCCTAACTTTATGTGAAATTCAATCTAATCATACTCATATTCCCACTGCACCTATGTGACAGAGACCCTGGACTGTAAAGCTAAATGACTAACAGAAGGATATGAGATGTATTACACTTACTGAAAGCTCAGCTATAGAAACCACAGCAAGAAGATAGAAATTGTCTGAATACTGAGAAGAAACATCTGTTCCATGCTGACATTACTTTATGTGCATAACAGGCCTTCTGAAAAGGAGATGCATTTTCCTTCTCTAAAGAAGAGCACCTTCTCAGCACTAAACCAACACTTACCAAATTAGGCAAAATATACTAACTTGTTCATTTGCATGTGCCCTATAGAGTTCATGAATGTCAAAGTCTTCCAGATTCAGATGCAACTTCTCCTTGCACAGTTCACAAGTTGTTACTGCTTCCAAAGAAGAACCTGGATGGAGGAGCAGGGGAAAAGTCAGTGTCAAGCTGCAACAATCTATAAAATAGGGCACAATTACACAAGCATTACACACTCTAACTAGTTCTTGGCTTTATATTGCAGAAGCAAGAAAGCCTCTATTACAAATGTACTACCTGCTGCTGTCAGAATGTAAATGCTACAGAATGTTTATTTTCTATCCAGCTCCACATATTTTGCCTCGTGTTCATTCTAGGTACCATATGCCTCTTACTGGAAGTCTGACGTAAAATCACTGCTTGTACTGTTTGAATTCTACACTGTAATCCAAACATACACAGAAACAGTAATAAATACACTGGAATACCTTACAGTTACTGCAAGAATAACACTTTGTCTTGAAAACAAGCAAGTTTAGAGTGGATTTGTGTCTTATGTAGTTGAATACTTCAAATTAATTTCTCCTACAGGCTGAGGCTTCTAATACATCCCTTCTCTGGAGTGGGTTCTCCAAGTAAAAACATAAGGAGATGTTAGCACCTTCCTTCTGTAAAAGTATTCCATGATCCATTAGGGTGGATTGAAAAATGGCTGCCAGAGCTCAAGAGTCGTAAGTCTAGCTGGAGGTACATAACAAGGTGTGTTCTCCAGAGGTCAGTACTGAATACTCTGCCCTGGTGAGGCTATGCCTGGAACAGTGTCCAGTTCGGGGTGTCCCTGGTTCAAGGACAGGGAACTGCTTGAGAAGGTGCAGCAAAGTAGTATGATTAGGGGACTAGAACATCTCATTTATGAAGAAAGGAGAGACTTGGGTCTTTTTACCCTAGAGAAGACTAAGGGGGAAATTTATCAATGCTTATAGAGTGCACGTCACAGAATATCAGGAGCTGGAAGGGACCTCGAAAGATCATCTAGTCCAACCCCCCTGCAGAGCAGGATCACCTATACCAGACCACACAGGTACATGCCCAGGCAGATTTTGACTATCTCTAGAGAGCGAGATTCCACAATCCCCCAGGGCAGCCTGTTCCACACCAGGAGCATGGAGCCAGCCCTTTTTTAAGTGGTGTCCAGTGACAAGAGGTGCCAGGCACAAATTGAATACAGAAAGTTCCATCTAAACATGAGGAGGAACTTCTTTAAAGGGTGATAGAAAAATGGAACAGATTGCCCAGAGAGGTGGTGGAGTCTTCATCTCTGACGTTGTTTCAAACCATCCAGTGCAACCTGCTCTACATGAACCTGTTGTGGCAGCGGGACTGGACTAAATCTCCAGAACTCCCTTCCAACCATTATCATTCTGTCATTCTGTGATCTTCATGTCTTCTACCAAGCCACCTATTTTTAGGTTTTAAAAATACTATAGATAACTCAATTAGAAACTGGTCAATTTACCACAAAAAAATATTTTTGTAGTGTGCAATTTCTGAAGTGTTTCTAAAAAAAAAGAAAAAATTATATGCACTCTGCACTTGTTTTTAAACAAGTAGTTTTAACTGCTTTCAACAGGATCTGGTATTTAAAAAAAAAAAAAAAAAAGAAGAGTTAAGTATAGTTACAACAAGAAAAGACATTTTCAGATTTTCAGATTTCTATCACCCCACTTCAGTGAGCCTGGCTAGAAAAGTCTTCAAAACTGGAACATGAGGAAGTTTAGGGAACAAACTCATTCAAAACAAGAGTAGCTCTAAAGCTATACTTCTGCTAGGCTAAGATTTTTGTGTAGTATTGCGGTAGACAATCCCAAAAGCGTAATTCTGTGAATGACAGAATACAGTTCTTGGAACTACTCACAAGTGAAGCTGCGCAGAGACTCAGTAAGCTTTTAGTGCCACACTGCAGTGTGTCCTCAACTGCTCGTTTTTCAAATAAATACCTTGGTATTAGTAAGAGTAACCCTCCTGATAAGCCTTCCCAAGTACCTAATGTCTACCTTAGAGTCTGCTTTACCTGAATTAATCTTGGATTGCAGCCATTTTTTCATGCACTCCTGGTGGACATACTGCAGACTTCCAGTGCATTTGCATGGTTCTATTAAAAGGTTGTCAGAACTTGCAGAGGACATCTGACAGATTCTACATAAGTCACCCTCTTCATCTTCAGAATCTTCCAGAAGCAGGCTGAACAGGAAGGAATAGTAATAAAAGACGTGACACATTTCATGTAAGACTTCTTGTAAAGACAATTCCATTAATCAAATTGTTCACCTCCAAGAATTAAACCAAATTTCTCTAAAGATAACAGTGAGAACACAGGTGACAGCAGACTACGCTGCTGCCTTTTCTAAGGGAAACTTCCTTTCTAACACCATGGTTACAGAAAAAGCCTCACATGCTAAGTGAGGTACATTTTATCTCAAAAGAAGATGCTATTTTACCTTTCTTTAATTTTCTGGAGTCTTTCTGGATCTCTTGAAGGTGGTATTTTAGACTTGCCACTTTCCTGTCCATCAGACTGGTTCCAGCCAGAAGGAATAATATCTACAGTTATCATAAGATTGTCAGACAGATTGCTTCCTAATGTTGGAGGCACTGCAAAGCGAAAGAGAGAACCAGGCAGAATTCCAGAACTTCTCCTACTGTGGGCTGAATCTGGTGTGGAGGCAGTAGCTGCAGGAACACCAGAAACTGCAGGTCTTGGTGGTCTGCTAATAGGAGCCCGAGGACTGCTCTCTGATGCTTCAAGAGAGGTCTCCTCACCCGACTCTCTTCTTCTGAAGATATGTTGTGATCTAGCACTTGTATCAGAGGTAGAGATCCTTGCGGATTCATCTCTTCCTTCTCTTCTTCTTCTGGAAAACAGAGGAGTACATCTGTTTCTCAAAGACGATGATAACCAGGATCCTGTGCTCCTACTTTCAGAGTCTGGTCTATAACTTTCCCCATCTGAATCAGAGTTATGATTTTGTGAAATTCCTGATAAACCCCATCTCCGTCTAAGAAAACTAAATCCCTGAGAAGCTTCGGATGTCTGAAGTCCTGGAACTTCTGGAATTGCAGATCCACTACTGTTTGACAGAGTAGAAGCTTGACCTCTTGGGACATCCGTTGACTCTTCAGAGCCCAACGATCTCGAATGCAATGAGTCTTGGCTAGATCTTCGCGAGAAAAATGTAGATGACATACTAGAAGCTAAACGAGACAGCAGCTGTCTGGTTGTGCGCCTCCCTTCGCTGTCAGCTGCAGGCTCATTCAGTGACCTCTGAGAAGACAAAACCCTTTCAGAGCCACTTGAAGAAGAAGTTGCATCTCTAATAGCACTTAGAGAAAATGCTGTCTGCATGCTCCTCTGGGGAGATTCCAATTCATTTCTCCTTTGTCTTGAAGAATAGTTGAATCTTGAAGAGCTCACATTAGAGTCTCTGCCGAAATAAGATGGCTGCTGATCAGAAGGCAACTGATGGTTCATGGATGCATTCAGCCTCAAAGTGCTTAATGAATTCTCTTTTGGTCTTGCTCCTTCTGCATATGAAGAGGCAGGCCTATCTTGAAGATCTGTTGCAGAAAAGCACAAGAAAATACTATGACAAGATATGCTCCAATTGTTACATTCCAGATGTATGACGCTAAACACACAAGTTCAGGATTTCACGACACTTGACTCAACTACTTCCAACTTGGCAGGTGGATTCCAGAACAATATTAAGCTTAAATTTACTTACTAGAATTTTAATTTTAAACTGAAACCTAGTGTGGTTTCAGTCTGGTAAACCCCTTTGGAATCTTAACACCCCCAAAATCTTCAGATTTTCAAAATATTACTTGCTTGCTTTTAAGTGAATACTGTCAGGAGTTACACAAGAACAGCATCTGGATTAAAACCAAACCATACAGTACTATAACTCAAAGGTCCATTCTGCCTGTAGACTGAGAAAAGTCAGGTTAATCAAAACTTCAGCAATGCAGCAGACACCAGAGCACCCAAAACAAATGCATGGATACAGCCAAGTATATTCCATATCTATTACAACAAGCTGCCTTTTATTTCTTCTCATAAGGACATCAATATCTGCAGTTACAAACACTCCTTAAAGGTACCTAAATTAGGTACTATAACAATGTTTTAAAACAGGCATTAAAAAATAAAAAGAATATCCTAGAAATGCTCCAGCCAGGGCCAAACCGCTACAACAGCTCCAGCCCAGAAGGGTTATCTAGCGATTGCTTCTATCACAGAAAGATAACTAAGTTAGCTCACACATTCAGCTACACAACTGGCTTAAGCACATCAGCCATTGTGGATCAGCAACGTCATCTGCTCTCCCAATTACCCTGACTACTTGTACTTTAGATTATCTATCACCAGTGTGTCCCTCCCTGCGTTTTAAGCATACGTTTCATCAACTAGTGCTTCCCAGGGGCCAGATGGTCAAGGGAAGGGATTCTGACCCTCTCCTCTGATCCCATCTGCAGTGGTGGTGCCAGATCTGGAGTCCTTCGCACAGGAGAAAAATGGACCTATCAGAGCCAGAGGAGGCCACAGCAATAATGGGAGGGCTGGAAGCCTCTGCTGTGAGGCCAGGCTGAGAGATTTGGGGTTTTTCAGCCTGGGGAACAGAAGGCTGCGGTCAGACCTCCCTGTGGTCCAGAAAACTAAGGGCTGGTCAGCCTCACTTCCATCCCTGGAAAGGTGATGGAAGTTCATTCTGGAGGGCATCTTTAAGCACATGGAGAAAAACAAGATTATCAGGAATAGTCAGCATGGATTCACAAAGGGGATATCTCACAGCCTTCTACAATGGTGTGACCATCTGGGTAGATGATGGGAGAACAGTGGATGTTGTCTACATCAGCTTTGGCAAGGCTTTTGACATTGTCTCCCTTAACATCCTCCTAGGTAAGTTTAGAAAGTGTGGGTTAGATAGACAGTGAGGTGGGTTGAGAACTAAGTGAATAACAGAGCACAGAGAGGGTGGTGCAGGGTCTAGTTGTAAGTCTGTGGCTAGCGGAGTTCCACAGGGGTCAGTATTGAGCCCAGTGCTGTTCAACATACTCATCAAGGACATGGATGAAGGAATAGAGTGTACCCTCAGCAAGTTTGCTCATGACAAAACTGGGAGGAGTGGCTGACACTCCACCAGGCTGTGCTGTAATTCACTAAGACCTGGACAGGCTGGAGAATTGGGCAGGGGAAACCTCATGAAGCACAGCACAGGTGTGGGGCTGACCCACTGGAGAGCAGCTCTGCAAAGGAGGACCTAAGAGTAGTGGTGGACAAGTTCACTGTGAGCTTGCAATGTGTCTTTGTGGACAAGGAAGCTCATGATGTTCTGGGATGCGTTAAGAAAAGTGTGGCTGGCAAGCTGAGGGGGCTCTCTCCTCTGCCTCTACTCTACTCTACCCTACCCTGCTGAGGCCACACCTGGTGTGTTGTGCCCAGTTCTGTGCTATCCAGTTCAAGAAAGGTGGTAGCTGCCCCATTCCTGGAACCACTCCAGGTCAGGTTGTCTGGGGCTCTGAACAACCTGGTCTAGTTGATGTTCCTGTTCACTCTAAGTGGGGATGGACTAGATGATCTTTAAAGGTCCCTTCCAACCCAAACCAGCCTGTGATTCTTCTGTGTAAGTACTTCGACACCTTGAGACATCTACTGTAGCAGAACTGTAGTTAACATCACGTGAAGCACCTGAAGAGGCTAGTATCAGCCAATCTCCTTCCTCAGATGGCTTGATCTAGGGAACGTGGTGGGGAAACAGGGTGAATAATGAAGCAGCTGAAGACAGCTAACCTCGTAAGGAGGAAGCTACTTCACTATTTTATCTACTTAACAAGCACAGGCAGAGTAAGGTGCGAGGCAGAAACTTTCTCCATCTAGCCTGAAATTAAAATCTTTTAGGTTTGAAGTTTTCTTAGGATTTTTCTTTTGTTGTTTGGGTTTTGGTTTGTTTTTTTTTTAAAACAGGTTCTGCATTGCAATCACCATTTACTGTTGAAGCTGACGTTCATGCATCTGTCTGATTTTAACGGAAAAAACATCTGCAAAGATGCCAAACATCTGCCATATGGTTTCAAGTGCGCAGTAGGAAACACAATTGGGAGGAGTTTTTAAACAGCACTTAACAGTGGCACTACTGCTCAAAACGCAGCAGGCCAGTACAAAGCAAGGCTGCCCACCCATCCGTTTCTCTCATAGGCTCTACTACTAGGTAAATGCCAACTGTCCACTTACCAAATAAATGTAGTGTACAGTAACATTAAACCATACCCTTCCAGTAAGGCAAGACAGGAAGATGAAATCTGGAACTATGTTTTATATTTTCTGTTCATTTTCTATACTTGTAAATATATTTTTTATTCTTTCTTGAACTTCTGCATTATTAAATACCATTAATGGATCTGCAAAAAAGTGACATAGGAGGACTGATGACAAGTTTCTCTCTAGACAGCTCTAAAAGGCCCCAACACTCTGAACAGAAAGTGTAAAAGACAGTGCAGAAGTTCATTTTAGTCCTAGCAGTTATCATGGAACAAATCCTGCCTCCTGTAAAGTATGTGCTTTTTCATTTTTCTTTTCAGTGTCTCCATAATAAACACCCAAGAACCCAAAAGGAAAGAGATAGTATGACAGGCCCCTTCATTTGCTCAGACAAATTATTTCTTTTTCCACATCTAAATACAAAGAGCTCTTAAGGTGCTGTTCCAATGGCAACCACCAGTACAATTTTGTTGCTTGCATCTACCAGCTAGACCATTCATATAGCCTTTGATGGTTTAGCCAGCACAGAAAGTGGCCAACCAACATTAAAAGAATACCTTAAAATTAAACTGATTGTAAGGCTCTATATTTTGAAGAAAATACTAAACGAATATGTGAATAAACTAAGACATGCAACCTATGTGTTTACAAGCTTTCAGTTGTACAATACATACATGTTGAGGATGAAAAGTCACTGTTTCTGTAGCTGTGATCCACCAGGTTATTAACAGACAGATCTGCTCTTCTTTCTAACTCTCTTCGCTCTCTCACCAGCTCAGTTCCAAGGGAGCCTAGCATCACTGACGAAGACCTAGGAATCCTACTGTACCTCCAAGAAGAATCTAGAAAGAAAAAGTAAATAAACGCCCTGGGTTTGTAATAATAATTTAAAAAAAAAAAGAAAATCTATGAAAGCTAGTACTTAGGCACTTGTTCTGGTTACACCACATTAAGGACAAGTTTAACAATACCACTAAGCTGATCAACTGACAGTTGCCAATAAAGTCAAGAGTAAAGCAGCACTCTGCTGATGCTGGCACTTATTTAACCTTGTACTGAGTTAGTTCTGAAAGCTAAACTGGAAAAAATGTAACACTACTTTTGCGAAGAGTCGGACCCATAAACTTATAAATAACAGCAGGAGGAAGAGAAATAGCATCTTGTTTTCTAATGACAGCCAGTTATTAAATGGGCTTCAAAATCTCAGCGAAACAGCAGTGAGCAGTGTGAGACTTAGTAAATGTAGCCATTCTAATGAAGCTTCCTAAATGCTTCTAAAATAATTTTTTCCCAAAAGACAGAAAAGCTTAAATGCAGCTTAGGCATAACTTTAAGAGTGATGACTAATACTCTTCTTGCTCATATTGCAGAGTAAATACTTTAGTTTAAAAAGGGATCCTGTCTTTTTTTCACAAACAGCTCCAACAACTACAAAGGAAGCCGTACATACTTCAGCTGTAAACAAAATTCTTGTTCCAAAAAAGCGTTCTTCAATGGCTCTGAAAATTCACCTCAATTTTGTTTTACTGCTAGCTTATAAATCCAAATTTAAGCACTGTACTGGTTTTGGCTGGGATGGAGGTAATTTTCTTCCTAGTAGCTGCTATGTGGCTGTGTTTTGTATTTATACTGGGAACAGTGTTGATAACAGGGATGTTGTAATTAGTACTGAGCAGTGCTTATAAAGAGACAAGGCCTTTCTGCCTTTCACACCACCCCACCAACAAGCAGGTTGGGGGTGCACAGACACTCAAGAGGGCAGAGCTAGGACAGCTGACCCCAACTGACCAAAGCAACATTCCAGACTATAATGACATCATGCTCAGCATATAAAGCTGAGGAAAGAAGGAGGAAGAGCAGGACACTCAGACTGACGACATTTGTGTTCCCAAGTCCCCATTACATGACAAATCCCTGTTTTCCTGGAGATTGCCAAATGCCTCCCTACCTATGGGAAACAACAAATTAATTCCTTGTTTTACTACTACTTCTCTATTAAACTACCTTTATCTCTCAACCCACAAGTTACCTTTTACTCTTCTTGATTCTTTCCCCAATGCCAGCAGGGGTGGTGAGCAAGGACCTGGGTGGTGCTTAGTTGCAGCCAGGTTTGTTAAACAATGTCACCATTCCCAACCAATCCAGAAATGCAAAGACAGACAGTCCTACACCAAATGGAATATGTAAATGGTGGCCATTTTTTTAATAAAGATTAAGAAAGCATTGACAGTATTTGGTTATTAGCAAGAATTTATTAACTTTTATTTGGATGGCCCCATAAGGGGATATGAAAGAACACCGATCCATTCTCACAAAGGTAGTAGTCTGAATGGATCTAATGGTCTGTTTCAAAATGTTCTTCTTTCAGTCTAGTTTTTGATCATTATTTCCTGACCTTTAAACTTTTATTAGCATATTGCTTAACTTGTATTTATCCAAGTTTCTCATATTTACAGCTTTAATCAGTTTTCATTGAAGAGCTCCTGCTGTACAACGTTTCTGTTTGTTTGGCCTGCAGAATGAGTTCAGGCCTTGCTAATTAAAAACTCTTTCTTCCCAAACCCTAACAGCCATGACACTGCTTCCTGGAACACAGAGCTAAGTAAGCTAAAGATTTTCTTTCAGCTAACCCTGGCACACACAGAGCTTTACCAGCATACTCTGATTCATGAAATAATAGCAGCTGCACTCATTCTTTCCTTGAAATCTTAACCAATTAAGATACATTTAAGCCACCAAGTTCGCTTTACTACAAATGGAAAAGGTACAGGGAGTAATTTTTGAAATTACATGAAATTACATGAGTACAATTGAGTTTTTCAAAAGACCCTGTTAACAGCATTCTCAGCACTTTGGATATTGCTATTAGTCTTCTGTTATGCATAGGTTTGTAATATTACAGAGTAATAAAAGCAAATATTTCAAAGCAAGTCCTTTACAACTTTATAAAACCTGATCTTCCTATTCAGACAATTCTCATGTAACTCAGCTCAAGTAATCAGCCTCTCACCTGAAAAGGCAGTCAAGCCATTACTTCTCACAGAAGAGGTAGATGTACAAGATAGCTTAGGTCTCTTTGAATCACTATCTCGCTGCTGGCTATGCAGTCTTGAATATGCTCCCTGAGTTCTCTCAGACTCACCATAACACCCAGATGTAAAATGAGAGGAAGATGATGTAGACTGAAATAACATTAAAAACAAAATAGAAAAAAAATTTACAGACAGTATTTTAGATGTACTTAGACTGAACAATAAGTGTACATAATACAAGACTCACAAAAATATTAAGGAGTAACTTTAAGATGCAAAGCCTTATTTCAAAATAATATAGGACTTACACTTGTGCTCCTGATCAGTATTCCCAGATTTACTGAAGACAATCCTACAAACAAAAGCCAGCTTCTATGACAATCACCATTACTTTTCCTTTATAAATAGATGTGGCTTAGAGGGGGAAAAGATATTCTGCACTTGTAGGATGTTATAAATGTTACCATATACAGCTCCAAGCAAATATAATTTTGCTCCCTAGAAATGACCAAAACAGACAAGCATCACTGTTCAACTAATCCAGCTTGTTTTCTTACTGACATAAAATATACTTAGCTAAGGAGTCAGCTCTAGCCCCAAGTAAGCTGCTTAGATCAAATACATTTTTGTTACATTAAGCTCATGTGCAATGCAAAGTAAAAAAATGGGTACAATACACAAGTTTTCAGTAGTACTAAAAAAACCCCATTGAGTCTGGTTACTTGCAGCCTAGGCATTTGTTTTCTGTTTGAATTTTTATTTATATATAAAAAACTTTAGCTCAACTGAGCTGTTTGTCCTCTCAGAAAGTATGTAAAAACAAAGGTCCTTTAAGGATCAACCAAATTGGAGCAGAAGATGTGTTTAAATTTTAGTTATCTTTCTTACTAAGCTTATGCCACTCCTTTTTACTGTTTACAACTAAGAAGTATCTAAGTACTTCTCTTATCCCACCATAAAAGACAAATGGGGAGACTAACATCATAAACCAAGTACAAAGGTAGGTTAATTTCTCTCATGCATCATCTGTTTAACATATAACTTGTCTTTCAACCATTTGCTATTTGCCAAGTAGAATTTTTTTGTGTCTTCTGCAATGTTCACTGGCATTAGAATTTAAAAGAAAAATGAACCCTAATGGGAAAAATAAAATGTAATTTTGAGAACTGCACCACCAACTTACCTAGATATGTAGGCCACTTACAACCATAGACTGCTTGCATGTCAACTGTATGTAGAGTTGTCTACCATGAATTTGAAGGCCAGCAACCCCACACAAATTTCCTGCTCCCCCTTACTTATATATCAAAGTGTCTTCACCTTTAAATCACACGAAGAAAACCAGTATCTATTTAAGGTTAGTGCTCTCAAGTACCCAAATATCTTTCAGTTTCAAAGTGACCAGAATTTTCACTTGTTCACTATCTTCATCCCAAACATATTGTTTTCTGATTCTCTCATCTTCATACTTCTACTGCAACCAAAGTGTTTTATTGTCACTCTAGAGAGCATACCAATGTCAAAGAAGCAAACTATTTTTGGAGTTATGAAGACATATTCTGGAGCCTAGTTAAGACAAGCTGTTAAGGCCTGAGCCACGGATCCCAGTCTGGTGCCAATTTCATTTTCATTCACAGCACACTGTAAGCAGCATGTATGCATGTGCTGCAGGCACAGACTATGAGCTGCTCCTCCACAATAACTCTGTAGACACACCTCATAGAACAAACTAAGTATGAACAATATTGATGTGTATGAGACTCTAATCACCGCTTTTTTTCTTCTTAAATGGAAACCTGCAGAGCCATTTTCACTTCAAATTAATTTCTTAACTAACACACATTATTATTTCATTCTCTGAATAATTTATTAACACCACTATCTTCTTATGAAGGCAAGATGGAGGGAAAGCAAGATCTACTTATCTAGAAACATTACAGTAAGCCTCAGCCAGCAGCTTTTCAGGTTGGAAAGGCAGAGGTAAAACCCTAGGTTTCAGTGGGGTTTGTTTGCAGTATTTTGTAGAAGAATTCCATATTAACAACTCTCACCAATCTGCTTCCGCTTCCCAAAAATCTTCCAGAATGTGGATGATCAAGTGTCCCTGAGTAGCGAGTTGGAGAGGACGTTGTAAGCTTCCAAGGAGCGTCATGGGTGTCTCTTTCTCCAATTCCCCAGTCTCTACTGGAACTATTCAATACACTGGATTCCTGAAGAACAACATGCTTATCATTTGCATCTTGCAATTCAAAATGAACTCAGTACCTGATTCGAATATTGACAATACAGGCAACTGGGGAGGTACTGTGAAATTTGAAAACCTCTCATGAGAAACCTCAAGGGATATCCAAGAAGAAATTAAGCAGGCTTAAGAGAGAATCAGAAGCAAAAAGAAAGTTTGCTTTTTAAGTTACTTCCCAGCAATATCAGCTCCTTTATCTGTCCCCTCATTTGAGCGCGGACAATAAAAAGCTGAAGCAGTGAAAGGCTTGTGAGGCACTACCCCAAATTAGATACTTCAGCAACAAGGCAGAGACTCCAAGACTGGAAAAAATGCCACAGCAGCAGTGGCTTTCTGACCACCTGCCTTGTCCTCGTCATCATTTTTAATGCAGGAAAGAGCGGATGCAGTTTGGGCCTACTAACAGGTAATTTTGTGTGCTGAATTTAGTAAAATTCACAGGAAAAACAGAAATCCAGCCACTTTATTACAGTTAACTGGAGTCTGATTATTTGTCCATCTTCTTTCTATGAACTATAAATACTAGAATTGCAGTAGTTTCTGTCACTATTTCTTAAAAGCTGTACCACTGAGATTTTAAAACCTGAAGAAATATTCATGCTCACCTCACAAGCAAAATTAAACCTCAAAAAAACAGTAGCAGCCAGTAAGTTGTCTCATATTCGAATTCTCGTTAGGATTCATTTCATACATGAATTCTCTGTCCGTGGGCATAAGACTACATAGTATTTTACCTTCAAGTGAAGCTCTCTTAAAATGTTCTTAATATAAGCTACATGTAGCAGACTTAACTGATGCTGAAATACTTGTCTTTCCTCTTTCTCCAGCTGTTAAAATTCTGAGTATCTGAGAATTTCATGTTAAGTGTCTAAATCACTACAGTAAAGACTAACCCAAAACAAACACACTCACACTGGCACAGTACTAAAATCCAGTTCATGGAACTACACCCTCTACCACTCTAATGCAAAATAGCCTTTGGTAGCGGCACTGTACTCATTTCTTTGAAAGATGTCCCATGGCCAGAACAGAAAGACAAAAACCCCAATATACTGGGTATCGCAAAAATGGCTGTAAAAGAAAGATGATCAGGAAAACTCGACCTAATTTCTATATCTGCAACTAACAGCAACAACAAAATCTCACTTAGCTTTCTTCTTTCAGTTCAGCTTAAGACCATTTAACATCTCTTGTCAGAACTTAACCATTAAAGCATTTCAGAAGGTCTCCTGGTTTTGGTGTCTATTCTTAGCAGAAAAATGTGATTGAGAAACATTTATTAAAAAAGAAAAAAAAAAAAATCAAATTTGCACTTCATTCCTTATGAAATGGCTAATAATGTTGCATCATACAGCATAGGAGAAATTTGATTTTTTTTGTATTACGTGTCACTCAAACAATGTTATGTCACGTGCATCAGATTAGTTTACCTGCTTGTTATGCCTACCCAAATGAGCAGAGGCTACTACTCAGACTAATCATAGAAGTGTACGACATGTAACCATTTATACCTCCATGGAAAAAAAACAAACAAAAAGAAAAGGGAGAAAGGAAAGAACACAGTCACTAGACAGAAACCTTCCTTATTTTTCTTTCAAGTCTCATCAAAACCAAACACTCAGTCTGACACCTCTGTCTCTAAATCTTTGAGTTAAGCTACAAGTGAGTATGGTTTAAAGCTGTAGAAGTGACTTTGTATTAAGAAGGCAAGTCTCCAAGTTCTCTTTCCTCTGTATACCCAAAGCACTACTGATATTAGTAATTTTTTGCTTCTAAGCAACAAATTATTTAGAACTGAAACAGCTCTTAATATTTTAAGGCATGCTTCTGAAGGGATTAACAAAGTTAAATGGCCCACCCACTCCATTCCTATTTAACTGGATGTAATCTTATTTAGAATCATACAATCACAAAATGCTTTGGGTTGGAAGGGACCTTTAAAAGTCATCCAGTCCACCCCCGTAGGACCAGCAAGGACATCTGCAACTAGAGCCCCAAACAACTTGACCTGGAATGGTTCCAGAAATGAGGCATCTACCATCTCCCTGGACAACCTGGGCTAGCATCTCCCCATCCTCAGTGTTAACAATGTCTTCCTTCTATCTTGTCTAAGTCTCCCTTCTTCTAGTTTAGAACATCGCCTCCTGTCCTGTCACAACAGGCCCTGCTAAAAAGTCTGACCCCAGCTCTCTGATCCACCCTTTTAAGCACTGAAAGGACACCAGAGGTGCCTTCTCTTTTCCAGGCTGAACAACCTCAACTCTCAGGCCTGTTCCTACAGCAGAGGGCTTCAAGTCCTTGGATCATTTTTGTGGCACCTCTGGATGTACTCCAACAGGTCCATGTCTGTGCTGGGGGACTCCAGACCTGAAGAGGGTACTCAAGGTGAAGTCTCACTGGAGCAGAGTAGACTTTCTCTGTTCTCACCCCAGCCCCTTGTAATGTTAATCTGCAAGCAATATTGAAATTTGCTCCTATCAGCTCTGTAAATATCAAAGTCAATAGAGGGGAACTTTCCAACACTTTTATCACTAAGCATTAGTTTTGCGTTAAGATCTCAAGACTACCTTCTAGGAACTAGAGTGGAAACAAGGGATACAATTTAATCTTCTATACATTGATTTTCCCCTGTAACAGTAAAGTCACAAATTTCATTCCAAGGGGAAGCACTTTGCTCAACAGGATATAGTCAAAAGATAATAAACAGCGTAGTGAACACACTGCAGTTCATACAATAAATGACATAACATACACAACTCTTTTGTGTTGTAATTTCGTGACATCAGTAACGCATCTAACTTCACAGCACTCGGCTAGGCGAGGAGTCATCTTCTGAGCAAAAGCTTTCAGTTCAATATGTAGACTGTGCAGGTCCATAAATTTCTACGGAGTATCTGATTCGGTTTTGCTGATCAGACAGTCAAAGTGTGTAGGAATCCATAAAGAAATAATGACTGAAAATTACCCTGAGACGCTCCTTATAGGACATCTACTATGCCTGCTAGAGAAGGCAAAATATAACACCTATGCGTGTAATTGTGCTAAAAATAATTAATGCTCTATTACTTGTAAAGCTGTTTCTGGAAAAGTCATTATATAATACAATGTCCCAGATCACTTGTCAGCAGGGATCAAACTCATAACCATTTTATATATATTTATATAAAAAATGGAGAAAAAACAAACAACAACAACAACTAACCTCCAACATTTAATCACAGCTAACCCTCTGCAATTTGAAAGACATTTCTAGGCCCAAAACTGAGGTGAGAAGGGCTGACAGAAGCAGAAACAAAACAGTAACAGAACCGGGTCAAACAGCCATCTGTTTCCATGTGGCCAAAATAATTTGTGAGACAGTTTAATCTCTACTTCCCATAATATTTTCACAGTGAAAGTATCTACAGCACGTGACTTCTTATTCTTGAGCATGACCCCTCTGCCCCACCAAAGCAATCTGGCTAGTGTAAAACAGCAATGGCCTTTGCCCCAGTCTACTGCAGGCAAAGCCTATCTCTATTAATATAATGACATCAGTAAAGAAAGGAGGTGCAGCAGAGCAGTAGACTCTCCTACTAACTTCTAGAACTGCAACAGATGCCTTTGCTTTTTGCATCATTCACAGGCAAAGTATAATGCTCCATACATATCAAAATCTTCACTTCCCCTCAAAAAAAAAAAACCTTCTTTTACCCAGATTTAAGACTGCAGTATCTAGTGCTGAAGCATATCCACAGCACTGCTCTTCCCTCACTGAACAGCCAATTTTAAAAGATGCAGTTACAAACAAAAGCAGGTAAAGATAGCAAACCTAGAACAATCAGGTCAGCAGTTCAAAAACTGCAGAACACATTCTTGGGCATGCTTATTAAATTTGTGCATTTTACAAGTAATCTGGGGGTTTGTTAACAAATCCAGGGCCCTGGGTGGAACTTTTCCTTGTATTTCCTTTTTGTTGTTGTTGCTTGGGTTTTAGGGCTTTTCTTGGTTAAAAATAGACATTAATTTATACTTTACAGACAAGAGAAAAAACACATTACCTGGTATCCAGATTCTAATCTTCGTGAAGAGTCTCTTGCACTATATGCACCAGCTAAACTGTTTCCAGTTAATGTTCTAGATCCTAGTGAAGAACTGGAGGCCTGAACAGATATTCTTCGAGGAATTCTTGAGGGCTTTGACTCCATTCTCTGTATCCTGTGTAAGGACACATTGGTTATAGTTTCTTTTAGAAGCAGGGACCTATATGCAAAACATGCACAAGTAATCCTGAGTGCATCATAGATATGACTCACATACAAATATTTACACAGTGCTTTGGTCTGACTGTGCATCAGCAAGATGGGGAAATGAGCTCTTATCCTAGTTTTTGTAACCTCTTCATCTCCTCCCATTCTGTGTTAGAAAACACAAAATGTAGCTCCTTTTGTTATTCATATTATAGCAAAATATATATTACCGTTACAAGTGAGACTCTCTTAAGAACTGTGCAGCACTAATACTAACACAGAATGAGCCAAGACACAGCAAAAATAAATCCTCAGAGTTCCAGAATTCGTGTAGTACTTTTTTATAAATTAACTCACCTCAACACTTGCAGAATCTACACTCAGACCTTTTCTTCAGAGTCAAAACTATATGAAACTTTATCCTCCTGTGAAAAAAACCACATTTGCAGTCTACCTGCCTCAAAAAAATATTTCACTTCTCCAAAGAGAACTCCCATGACAAGTAATGTATACAAAAGAGCATATGATGTCTCACAGGCATATACAGTTACTTCCTAATCACAGTGTGCTTATTTGCTTTTTTGGTACTTTGAAGCATTTCAAAAGTCATGCTGGTGCCTTTCCACATGAGAAGTGATCCTGTAGTCATTCCTGTCCTTGAAAGGATATCTAGACTTAAGGGTATCTTGCTCAAGAGCTTCAAATATCTAGCTATGGTTTGCTAACATTCCCAAATTCTTCCTTCTCAGGATGGTATAGATAGACCACAGAACACAGTTTGTAAAATTAAATAAAATAAGAACTGCAGTATCCTCAGTGACATGGTGCAGGAAGAGTAGCACAGTAAGAGCTCTAAACCAGGTGGATGAGAACTCCATTGGTACAAGGTGATTTGCAGAAGTGGTACAATCTAATTTATTTAACCACTTTTAATTAACCTTTCAAGAAGGAAAATAGCCATATCAGAAAAAAAAGAAAATATATATCTATCAATTAGTTAAGCACATTTTTTTCCACACATTTTTCCATACTGTAACAGTCTGCGAATATCTGCAATATTGATCCTGATGTACTTCATGTCTGGCTGCAGTTTCAATTTGAGTTCATACTTGGGACTTCTGATCTTAGCTTGAAGTCCTGCTGCATTAGCCATTCTACCTGGTAAAAGCTAATCTGCCCAGAACTCCATTGACCAAGCCATCACAGCTGAGGTTAATAAATAGAAGGTTATTTTAACCACCATCTGAGTACACATTCAGTGGCTAGCTTTATAACATAGGTCACAACATAAAGTAACCTAAATCATTAATCTTGCACTTCTGAGTTATTTTTTAATTTGGGGGAAAAAAATAAATAAAGCATACCAAGTTTAAGTGACTGTTTGCATTCATGTACAAAAGTGCCATCGAGTTGTATTATGGAGAAGCACAGCAGCTTCTAGACCACGTTCCAGACACTGGCAACGCAATCACTTGGGCCAGAGGCATCACCAGTCAGATCAGGAATATGAAACTCTCATTTGCCTAATTCTGGATTAGGAACCTGAAATCATTAATTTGTTAAAGTTTACAGATCACATTTAAACCCTTGGGAGAGCTCAATGATTTTATTGTCTCAAAACAATGCATGACATACCTAGTCTGAACAGACAAAGTGATGGCTTTGATAGCCCTTAATAGCTCTGCAGGAGAGCTGCTGGCCTGGCAGAATGGCTTAAAGAAAAAGAAAGAACTGGGAATTCCCTCTTTCCTTATTTTAAAACCACTGTAACAGCTCACAGAAAGGCCAATGGCAGACACTGCACTGGAGCACTCACCTCTGTGCTCACTTCATTCTGTACACCTTCCTTTGTGATTTGGAGAGATAATCGCCTCCCCTTCCCTACCATCCCCAGCCAAAAGGGTACAAAAGGACCACAACTTCCAGGGTTCACAAGTTGCATTTATCAAAGAAGGAACTCTTCTGCGATGAACACCCACTACTGAAGGACTTGGGAGTATGCCTGTGAAAATGTCACTGGATCCAAGACGGTGATATCTTTCTTTTCCTCTTACTTAACTCCCTTTTTTTTCCTCTTTCTACTTTTTCCTCTCCTCTTTCTTCCCATTTTCCCTCTGCTCCAGCACAACTAAGCATTTCTAACGTGACAAAGAATTTTCATTGGTTCTAATAAACCTAACTCATCATCTGTTTGGTGTTAGTTCGCTTTAATTTACTCCAAAGGAATTTTCGAATCTTAGCACAATCTATCCCACTTCCAAAGTTGGCTCGGGATGCCAGGTCATGACAACCCCAAAGTAAATATTGAGCAACTGCATGCAATTTTTAAAGTTGTAAGTACAGCTGTATTGATAGAAATCCTGTAAGTACAGAAGAACACTGCCAGTTGTGGAAATCTAAGTGAAGTTCTGTGCAGACAAATGTAGTAAACTAAGCCACACCACTTTGAGTGAATCATTTGTGCAATAAAATGTAACAATCATATTTCTTCATATTTCTAACCTTAGGTAAGACACTATAATGATGGTTAATTTAAGCTTTAGAGTAATCTGTTATAAAGAGCACTCAAAGTTCAATATTTCTAGTCTGAAGCTGCACTGATCATGAAAGAAGTCACTACTGAAGCTGCAAATTGGGAAGCCAAATTAACATCACAGTAATACAGACCAGTTGTATGCTGGACAAGACAGATGTAGGTCTTGATGAGATCTGACATTCAGAGTACTGTTTATCTGTGTTAACTCCTATACAAAATGTAAGGGACAGACACACAAAATAATAGATTCAACTCTGTACTATTAAGTACTTTACAATGAGTGCCAGCATCATCACTTTCATTATGATTGTGCTGTTTCTAGATCACCCTGTGTTGGGTAGGTGTGGAGTGGATGAAATAAATAACACAGAAATCAGATACAGGCATATGTACACAAAGGTTCTAGAAGGGCTGGAAACTCCTACCAGTAGAAATTCATACCCAGAAGAACGGGGGAAGAGACAGAACTGTAAGAAGCTATAAGAACTTCAAGACTAAATTAGAGATCATTTAATAATAATAAAATTCCTTATGGACCATCCATAGAACAGACAAAGGAAGAACAACCAGACAGGAAAGGACAAGGTAGAAGACTGTAGACACCAAAGCAAACTATCTCTAGAAGCTGAAATGGAGCCCAAAATTAGCAAATTGCTTCCACAAAGGTACAGGATAAATTTTCTTCTCCAGTGGTAATGCTAAGAGGACAATATTGCCACTGAACTTCATCTTGTAAACTGGCACAGGTCAGGATTTCAACCTATGTTAGGATGACACTATCTATATAGTATTTTATTTCTCCAAGTAAAGAAATCTTGCAGAAACTATAGACAAAAAAAGTGGTAAACCAAGATAAAGGCAGCACCAAAAAAATGCAAAACTTAACATCAGTTTATGCACATGTATTATGATTAATTTATTTAATACAACTGTACTTTTTTTTTTCCTCAGACCTGGCCTCAGCCAGCAAAACAGAAAGATCTGCTATAAAGATGAACCAGAGTTGTGTAAGAATAAGCATTTGACAAAAAAGGGGCCCTGCCTTGTTTGATGCAGAGGTGGAAAGGTACTGAAAAAAGGCATTGTGGTCTAGGCAAAGAACTTCTGCTCAAGGAAATTAGATTTTATCTCTGCCTTTCAACAAAGATACAGTGACATGGAGCATACTGTTCAGATTTTATTTTTTTTTAAACCACTACACAAGAGCTCTTCCATTTCTAGGCATCCACCACAAAATTTACTTGGAATCCAAGTAGCAGAAACCATGAAACCTTGTATCTGAAACTGAGGTCAGAACTTGGATATATTAGATAGGTAACAATAGATACTAGGTGACTCAACTTCGGCAATAAACTAGTTAACTGGGGTTTAGGGCATTGTTTGGTGGTTTGCCTTTTTTCCCTTGGGTTCTCTGAAAATCATTTCAAGCACCACATCTCCAAAGGTTGAGAAGCAACTACCTCATAGTTGGCTCTCTACACATAATACATATAGAAGGATTATGCTGATCATGGTGACACAATGAGGCAGTTAAGGTGACCATGCTCAGGTTAAGCATTACAGGACAGAACAAGACAATGGTCTCATAGGAAAAAAAAAAAAAAAAAAAACAACCTATATTAATAGCTGTCTGCAAGGAGAATCTTGTGGTTTTGTAAGATATTTCAGAATAAGAATGGGTCCTTTTTACAATATCAGCATCTTAAGGGTTTCTTTTTAATGAGCACAAAGACACTCAAATTAAAACCTTCAATATTTTGTTAACCACACAGGAATTCAACAAATCCCACGTGGTAATTACTGTGTTGTAATAAGTTCTATAATGACAAAGTAGTCACCTCAATTTACACAGAAGGTAGTGAGGGCAAAAAATATTTAAATAACTTCTCTAAAGAAAAGAAGATAATAATAAAATAAATAAAGTTGTGTTGTGTTATGAACTGATTTAAAAGGTTATTCTTGCCACAAAGGAACACCTTAGTCAAATACGACACCTGCTGTGTCCTTCCGTGAGCATCCTCAACACACTACCTTGGCAAACTACACTTCTGGCTTCCCTGCCATTTTGACACTACTCATGCTGGCATCCAGCAGAGAAATGAGCAAGGCGAGAAGCACTCCTCAAGAAAGCAATATATTTTATCAGCTTATGCCACGTTACACAAAACCTCACACCACATAACAACCAAAACTGCAAAGAAAAACCTGCAAACAACTCTCCTGGTTCCTGGAATAAGGGATACATGTGATGATTCTCAAGACTTGGTAAGAAACCAAGTTCTGAAATCAAACTTAAGTTGCACCCAGGAAACAGATGACCAAGTTGTAATAAGAGGTGGAGTTCAACAGCCTATTTTGAGTACTCAATTTGAGGGCTCAAATGTCTTGCCCTTCTTGATCTGTCATCTCTCCAACTACACTACAAAATATCAACTAGACCTGATGTAGTCAAAGATAGTGACAATAACAGATGAAAAATCCAAGAGGTCTTTGTGGGAAAACACTGTCATTTCAAAACGTAAAAATAACACAAACAGCAAATACTTCATATAAAAATATGTCATCCTGCCTTTCTTCTGCCCTGAACTACCCCACCATGAGAAACAAGGGCAATTTGAGGTATTCTGTCTACCAGTAAGGGAAGTCTTTACTAGCTTCCATGGCTTCCATGGCTTTCTACTGTCAGTTTAAAGCACTCTTGTACAACCAAGCAGAGGACAACACACTTCACTCCCAACTCCTAAATTCAAGTTTTCTGCCTTGGAACTACATGGTAACACTTCTAAGGCTTGAGTTTTCACGTCTACAGATTTTTGTATGGTTTAATATATAACTGTTACACTGTTACTTTCTCTCGAGCAACTTGGGATCACTTCTCTTCTTCAGTGTTTACTCAGTCATGTTTTTATGACAAACAAGATGGAGTTCAGGGACAAATCTAGTCTGCGCAGTTCTTTGTTTGGGATATTTTCTCAACCTTCGATCAAGGAACACTGACAAAAATCTCAGCAGCCTCTCAGGAGTGCCACGAACAATAAAAATATTTACAAATGCCGATCGCCCGCCTACGCTGCAGCAGCTGATACCATGACGCTGGGCTGCTCCCCCAGACTAGAATCAGCAAGCTTTAGACAGCAGGTGCTCCGCAAAGCCTCTGAGGAGACCACCATACTCTCCTCCCTAGGCCTGGAGGGGCCCGGACAGCAAGGCTCAGGCCCCGGTCAAGAGCTGACGGCCGCGCCCATTGCTGCGCCCGCACTCCAGACCAACGGCAAACCGGGTCTTGCGCTAGGATGAAGGGCAGCGACGATCACTCTGCCCCGACCCCGCAGGCCAGAAACTAGTCAGGAGGAAAAACGCGGGCGGCATAGCTAGTGTCACACAGCTCTGCCGCCAGAGAAGACGCAGAGGCGTTGGCCGTCAGAGGAGCTTCGCAGAGAGAAGGGCGGAGGAGGCAAACACCAGCCCCGAGACAAAATGGTTTCCCCCCAGCCAGAGCGACCGACTCCGGCCTTGGCCCCACACACAGGCGCAAGCTCGACCGTACAGGAACATCGTCTCGCCCTCTACACCGCAAGCTGTCTGTACTCACTCTCACGGCACAATGCTCACGCCGCATACATTCAAGAATTGAGGATCTTCCAGAAGAGCTAACTCGAACCAGACCTGCAGGCCGCCACGCCAAACCCACCGCCTCTCCCTGCAGCACAATGGCGACAGCGCTGACACTGCACGGTTGTCAATCACCACCCGCGCCCCGCCCAAACCTAGCTCTCGCGAGAAATGCGGCGGGCGGGACCAGCCTAGGAGCGGGTGAGGGCCGTCCCCGTGGCTTGGTCCGGGCTGACCCTGCCCGGCCCCGGAGGCCGAGTGATGCGGGGCGGGGCGGGTGCCGCAGCTGCGGAACGGTGTTCGCACACAGCGAATAATGCCACGAGGAATCATAGAATCATAGGGTCATTTTCCCCATAGCTGTTTTCCAGCAAGTCAACCCCTAACCTATACTGGTACATGGTGTTACTTCTCCCCAGGTGCAGGACTGCACACTTATCCTGGTTGAACTTCATTAGGTTCATCTTTGCCCAGCTGTCCAGTCTGTCCGAGTCTCACTGAATGGCGGCACAGCCTTCCACCTTAATTCTCCCACCTTACTTCTTCCACCTGATTTTTCTCAACAGTTCTTTATTCATCCATGCAGGTCTCCAGCCTGCTCTACTTGATTTTTTACTCACCATTTCCTCTTGGATTATGGAGGTCTCTTTCTGTTCCCTATCCCTGTCTTCCAGCTGGAGAGGCTGGCTAACCAGCAAACAACTAGTCATGCTATTAAAGACTGAGGCCAGGAAAGCATTAAGTGCCTCAGCCATTTCCTTGTCCTTAGTCACCATTCAGTATGCATTCAGTAAAAGATGATGATTTTCCCTAGTCCTCCTTTTGTTGTTAATGTATTTATAGAAGCATTTTTTATTATCTCTTACACTAGCTAGAATCATAGAATGGTAAGGTTGGAAGTGACCTCAAGGATCATCTAGTTCCAACTCCCTGCCATAGGCAGGGACAAGGGCTAGACTGAGTTGGGCTTTGACCCTTCTCATTTTCTCCCTGCATAGCTTCACAGCAGTCCTCCTGAGTGGCCCCTCACCTTCTCCAAAGGCCATAAACTCTCCTTTTGTTGCTGAGCTCCAGCCAAAGCCCTCCCTCCAGCCAGCCAGGCCTCTTCTTTTCCACCAACCTGTCTTTTCTGGCATGTGGATGGCCTGTTCCTGCGCTTTTCAGATTCCTTCTTGAAGAGTGCCCGGCCTTCTTTGACTCTTTTGTCATAGAATCATAGAATCATGGAGTGATAAGGTTGGAAGGGACCTCAAGGATCATCTAGTTCCAACCCCCTGCCATAGGCAGGGACACCTCCCACTAGTACAGGTTACTCAAGGCCTCATCCAACCTGACCTTGAACACCTCCAGGGAGGGATCATCCACAACCTCTCTGGGCAACCTGTGCCAGTGTCTCACCACCCTCACTGTAAAGGACTTCCTCCTAACATCCAGTCTAAATCTCCCCTCTGCCAGTTTAAACCCATTGCCCCTTGTCCTGTCATTGCAAGACCTTGTCAATAGTCCCTCCCCAGCCTTCCTGTAGGCCCCCTTCAGATACTGGAAGGCTACTCTAAGGTCTCCTGGAATCCTTCTCTTCTCCAGGCTGAAGAACCCCAACTCTCTCAGCCTGTCCTCATAGCAGAGCTGCTCCACCCCTCTGTCCTTCAGGATGGCCTCCCACATCTCTGTCAGTCCTAGAGAAGTGATGGTTTCCAGTATCTCTGCCCATTACTGGACATGGCAGAGATTCACACTATGATGTTTTTTAAACCAGGCTTTGAGGAAGACATGCTGTGTTATTACTGCAGAGTCTAGGCTTCTATTGATGCAGTCACAACTCTCAGTATTTGACTGATCCAATATCCATTTGTCATCAGTCTACAGCAGGACTTTCCTGACTCCCAATGTCACAGTGAGGGCCCTAGATTGCACTGTTACAAGTCAGACAAAGGGGTATGCAATATTAATAGGCTGAGCATTCTCTAAGTGAGGAAAAAAGAAAGGAAAACAAACAAACAAGCAAGCACCACAAAACCCCAAATGAACCAAACAAAAACCCCAATCAAACAACAAGAAAACCCAACAACCAACCAAAAAAAATCTCAGAATAAATGACCAGCCATCCTGGCACAGGGCTACAACACATACAAATTCAATGTATGCATGCCTAATAGCTCTGACAGATCAGGGACACATGTATGACTAGCCAGGCTGGTTAGAAACTAGCCAGGTGGCATCTTGAAATTATAGGACAATCATGTGTTTAGCAATATCCTTGATTCTGTTTCCCATTCATGCCTTTAAATGTGCTTTTCCTTATGTTTGGATTGTGATGGGGTTTGTTTGCAGTTTGTCTTCCATAGAAAATGAAAGGCAAAGTACTAGTGATGGGAAGATGAGGACAAAGGCCTGGCAAGAGCTGCATACAGAGGAGAAATTGGGGGGATGGGGAAACTGATAGGAGAGAAAGACTGCTATTTTTCGCTGATGGACACGTTGCTTTTCACCAGCATGCCCAAATCAATGTTTATTGGACTTGGAAAAATCTTGTCTATAGCAGCCAAGCAGCAGGTTGCTGCCCCTGCCAGTGCCAGTTGTTTGACACATCTGTCTCCAGGGACAGAGGACAGCTGGGAGTGGGCCTTGTGAATCATTCCACTAGTAGAGGTTGTCCTTTCTCCTGGTTAGCAAACAGGGACATGTATAGAAAGAGTTAGATCTACATGAAATTAATTCCTTAAAGGAGGTATTCTGTCTTTCAGTCATGCATGAATCAGCTGTGAATCACAGATCAAGTGAAATGGCTGTGTATGCACAGGACAGAGCACATAGGCCTCCTGGTGCCAGAACAGATTGTGGCCACCACTAAGCAAGTTCATTATGATTTTCTTTCTAAAGCAAGTGAAAAGGTAAGTAGGGTAAGCTCCATCCAATACAAAACTTCAGAGTTCTTCAACTCATTCTCAGTATCATCATCAGAGGATTTCCTGGAGGTGCTAGAAAAGATGTTATGCCACTTACAGCATTAGCCCTGTCCCATGCAATGCACAATTTGTGTTACTTGAGGGATGATGCAATATCCTTTCATTAGCAATCTATGAGTCATTTGTTGGCTGTACACTTCTCACAACTTTGTTCCTCTTCTTAAAATAAAAAAAAACCAAAACACTAATAATTACACTCATAAGCTTGCATTTATTTTTTCTCTCTCTATAATGGATCAAAAATCTACCCTGTAATATCGCAACACTGCTTAAGTAAATTAGTTTAATTACAAATATACAACATTGGGAAAGATTAGGATATAATGATCAATATCACAACATCGTACAAGAACTTCTTTACATTGTGAATCATTGGTAAAATGGCACCATCTAATGAGCCTAGAATACAGTTAGAGATTTATTTTAAGGAAAGCTTCAAAAGGATGGGTGATTGTGGCTGAAGTCACAAAAGCTGTGTAACAGTGTGCAAATGGCAAAGCAGAAGATTTAAAGCACATCTGCTTCATCATGTCCTTTAACCATATCAGGAAGATGGAAACAAATTGTCAGGTAATTCTTAACAGTTACTATGTCTAACTTCATTCTTCTACCTCAGAAGCCTTAAGATATCTCTCTATAGGCCTCAGTTACAAGAATCAAGTAATTGCACAAAGCCAACACATATATACACAAACACACGAAGTCCAACAAGTTTTTTAACAAGAGTAGTAGCAGCAATATAAACTTTTATTGGAATCTATTTGATCTCTGTTGCTTAGTGAGGATAAGTAAGGTGGGAAGTACAATGTTTTTCTACTGTGTTTGATGAGAATGGACCAGAATACAGGAAAAGCATAATCATTGTTATTGTGCTATTGTGACTAATTTTGTGTTAAAGCAAAGAAGGAAGTAGGTGGAGCAAAGCATCAGGAATTATTAGTTGTGTGCACACACAACAAGGGGATCATTGTGCTTTTCCTTTTACTGAAAGACAGGCAGTAGAACTGTCTCACCCTCTCAAAATAACTATTTGATTGTTTGTGTTCCTTTATTTTACATCATTTCTATAGCTAGGAACGAATGACTATGATTCGGAAGCAATAGATCTGTTAGTAGTCTTAAGCTCTAACTATTAAAAGAATATGATTGAAAATATAAGGTCTGATTTTTTTCTGGTTCTACCTTATGAATGCACTGTTACATATTTATTATTGAGGCTATGGAGTTGTATATAAACATTTTACATTTACAAAACGACATCTGTACCTGCTTTCTGTGTAAACAATGTTTGTTGGGAACTAAAACGTTAGTGAAACAACCGCATTTTTCAAGCTACTGTTCAAATTATTCTTCTGGTTAACATAAAGATCGTTAGTGTTTTGACTGCCGATTTGTCTGCACTTGGCTGAAAGTCAGAGAAAGAAAATGCAATGCAGACTATTAGCATTTTCTGTTCTCATTAAATAATCTGAAAATACAACTACTAACGTTTTACTCCTGAAACAATGAAATGTGGGAGAAAAGACTTTTACAATAGGAGCAGCTCTTGCACTCTGAATAGCAGCCAGTAGAGGCCTATTTAGAAGACTTTTGTGTGAATACTATGCTGAACAAAATGTGGAATTTAAGCTGTTGTTAACTGGAGATAAAGGTCAGGGACTGTGATCTCCAGAAACAATAATTTACTCTTTTTTTCCTAACTTAATGCACGAGAGGGATGTGCAATGCAAAGACTAGACAAATCACTGCAAAGTAAGGTTTTCTTGGCAAGCGGGAGGAATTTACTGCTCCTAACAAAGACCGGCATACAAATGGGTTTGAAATCAGACACAGACAAGCGTTGTAAAAGAACTGCAGAACAGTATTTGTCTTGCATCAGCTGGCTGCTAGGGAAAGGACATAATCTGTCGTTTTTTTCCTGGGAAGTTTTCCCTTCGTTTCTGGAGCTCTTTCTTCTGAGTTTATACTTAGAATTTGTAAGCTTCATTTTTAGGGATAACCATTGACAGATGTAAATAATGTTAGAGAAACTGCAGTTAATACATATTAACAGACCTGTCCTATTTACTGTGATTATAAACATGTATATAAACATTCTTACCTACATTGTTGTGGAAACAGAATAGCACTTACCATAGTATATTTATCATCTACTTAAAAAAAAAAAATTTGTATTATGCTTTCCATTGATTTTTTTTTTAAGTTTATTTTTCCTATATGCTCCAATGACTCACAGGTGTGTGTCTTGGTTTTGACCTGTGCAGATAGTGGCATTTTAACGTGCTCTTCACGTTCTAGTAAAAACTAATACTGTCCCTAGTGCCTGCTGGTTAGTGATTATTGATACTGGAACTCGTCCTGCAGACTTCACTCAAATAAATAAGCTTTGTGTATGCAGCTAACAATTTAATGTGAAACTTATGTTCACAGATATTACTGACATCCTCTCTAAGATAGGCTGTGACTTTCATACTCAGATATCTAGCCTGATTTTCAAGCAGCTGTCCTTATATGCTATGTGGGCATTATAGAACTTCTCACAAACCTTAAAGGTTAGGATACTCATAAATCTTTGTAATGCTAGAGGTTAAGAGTAGCAAAGCATAAATTTGTGTTGATACTGGCTGTACCAGCTGTGTGTTCCTAAATTTGCAATAGGAATCTGGGCTTGGACACCATTGCCACAAATTAAAAAGTATCTTTAATAATTTAGTGAGAACATCCTGGTTTTCCCTTGAAAGAATTTTGGGATAGCATTTTTAACTGGCTTGGAAATGTAGCCTTGCTTTTCCTTACTGATAACCTTGAAACCTTGCCTCTCTACTGTAATAACTACAATGATTTTTTTTGTCTTGTAAAGACTGAGAAGTCTACAGTCAGGTTCCTTGTATAATGTATACCATGTTTTGCTTTATCTAGTGAACTATGCAAAACTAGCAAGCTGTTTCATTTCCTTTTTTTCAAGTTTAGATAGTCTTAATGGTTTGGTATAAATGCACCAAAGCTTAGTTCTAATTAATTTCCATCCAATATATTTATGATCAACATAAATGTAACTAATTATTCCAAGCCATCCTAAATATTTACAAATAAGCAATTCCAATTTATCCAAAGAAGGTCAAACTGTGTAAGGATTAGCTTATGATTGTGATGGTAATTTAATTTTTTTTTTTTTAAGACAGAAAATGTACATAAGAAGAAATTTATGCATGGCCATGCACAGAAACTCTTGTAAACACTTCTGCTTATATTGCTTGCCTGTAGAACACACAGTAAATGTACAGGAACAATTACATCTACTAGTGACAAAATTACCATAGCTTATTTAGGGTTTCAGGGAAGGCAGAATTGCTCATGTAAGCTGTTTCAGAATAGATATGGTTTAGTACCTGGCTATTATACCTATTTTTCATCTATGTTGTAGCAAGTTAGAATTCCATTTCACATTTCCCTTCAGATGAAGCTGCCTGTGCCTGCAACATGGATCAAAATAGGCAGAAGGAAAGATAATTTTTATTCCTCAAAAGACCAGTTCTATGCCAGTGGAGCTTTTCTGGTTTTAAGGCAGCTATACAATAAGAGAATTAGAGAATGTAAATTTGTCTTAGCAAAGCAGAAATTCAAACCTGTCTGATGAGCTTTCCTTTGGGGTAGTTTTCAAGACTGAGTAGGAAAGCAATGGCTGATGCTAGCACACTTTTGCCCTAGAACAAATAGAAAAGTCAGTTTGTGGCAACTGATGTGGTTTTGTGGATCCATTAACTTCTGGTTTTATCTGACATGATATCTGACATGCTCCTGCAATTCACAGAAGCTTTCTCCTAGCTATTAAATCTCAGCACTGGGACGTATAGTTTCTGGAATCCCTCAAATATTTGCCCAGATCAAAATCCTTGCAACTTCTTTGGTATATTGAGATTCAATGTGTACAGAACTGATAATCAGGCAGATAAAGCTTTTGTCCAGGTTTTAACTTTGTCTAGTATTTTGGCAACCCAAACTTGAATTTCATTGCTAATACACACTGAAAAGTGTTCACTTGCTGCATGAAACCTCTCAGTGTCTTTCCTTTGATCACATCACCATTCAGTGATCGTTCACTTGCACGGTTTTAGTATTCCTCCCCCTTCTTTGCCTTTCTATCTGCGTAACTCCTCTCCATCCAGCAAATTACAGTTTGTTACATTAGTGAAAGAATTCATCCCAATGCTTTTAATCTTGGATAGAGTGAAGATTGATTGCTACTGAAATTTTCAGGTAGATATTAATTTGCAATGAGATAATTTCAAGAGCTATCTAACTTCAGTAGGTATTATGTATTGAATGGAAACTGAACAAGATTTAAGTATAACATTCAGAATTAGGTGTTACTGTAATCAGGTCAGAATAGACACCTCTCTCACTCACTACATTCATTACAATGCCTTTTTCTTGCCTAGTTTGTTCACTTGTTTCTAAATGACGTTACAGAATTCTCAAACCATACATAATATACAAATGTAACATAACTCAGCATTTTACATAATTCTCTGTATCCTGAGAATAAATCTAATAACCAATAAAAATGTTACTGCACAATGTTGATTAATTTATCTTTTTTTTTACTCTGAAGGTTCAATTTCAAACCAGAGAAGCCACAAAAATTTACTTCCTAGCTGGCATCTCGCTTCCTTACTTACTTTACTAGCATCTCACTTCTTCTCCACAATCATAGCACATTCAAAAATTCACTTGGAATGCATTTGATTGTGGTGGTGTGATTGACCTGCTTGCTTATGAGTACCACTAAATATCATTTTACATGCATGTGGTTTTTCTTCTATTCTTCACCTTGATTAAATACAGAATCTCAAAATCCTTTTAGAAACAAATTTATACAAGCTAGCATTTGCTTAATGCAATGTCAAAATCTTGACATGATTAAACTGACACTATCCCATGGGTATGGATGTGTTGGGAAACTTCAGAAATATGCCAGAAGAAGAGAGGAATGCCAGATCATTCTCTAATAATGTCAAGTCATCAAAAACACAATCTAGATGTGAATCTGTAAGAGGAGTTAGGTATATAATGCAAGAATTGCATCTTTTTGTTGTCAACTGATCCCTCGCCTAGGAGAGGTAAGAACCAAGTTTAGCCTCCTTCCAGGGGAACTCGTGATCTTGTGTGAAATGTCCTTACACTATAGGCTAGGCTATGCATATGAGAAAATTAGAAGAGTGGGTCCTGTCATTGCTGTTATGCAGAAAAAGGCTAACAATAATTCAATATCCATGAAAGCTGGAAATGAGATTATTGCTTTCAGAACATTATTGCCTTTACCACTAATAATCAGACATATTCACATATGCATGAATGGTTTGTTTTCACTGAAACAAATTATTCTTCTGGATGAGAGAGTATTTTTAGATATATATTTTCACATCCAAGACATCATTTAAAATATTCTGTGTCTGTTTGGAATGTCAATGAGGGGAAATGCATTTATGGAAGCCTCATCCAAACTTCAACAGAAACAAATACTTCTCACAAAAGCATATTTTTCTGTTGCTGATTTACTGTATTTTCCTCCCTTTACAAGAGTTATAAGCCTGTATTCCATGTATTTCTCACGCCCTGTTGACACTTGGTATGTGGTCCATGAGGCTTTAGTCAATGCCTTAGTGATACTTGGTTACATATTATCTGTAGCATGAAGCATGATAAGCTGTAATGACATGCTGGATATTTATAAATAGCTGCTGTTCTGATACAGAAAGGAAAAAAATGGTATAAACTTAAGACACAAAGTTAGTATACAGGAAACAGGACATTAGGCAATGAGAACATATTTCTCACTAGATAAATGGTGCTCCTAGCAAAAGGTCATCATATTTTTAAAGACTGAATCCTCATCTATATATACGGGAGCCCAATGTGAAAATGGTTAAGATACAAATGCCTAAAGATTTCTAAACGTTATTTTCTCTTTGTCAGGTTTCCCGAGAAATAAATTGCTCATGTGCTTTGGCAGTTCAGCAGATGGCACCCTTGCTTCTGAGTCACTTAAGTACAAAGGTCCTGTACTGTAAGGGGGAGACAGCGTTCCTCTACAGGTGCTGGGGTATTTCTTTATCAATTTGGATATAGAATCAGCTTTTGGAATTACATACTCCAGGTCGTTATTTATAAAAGCTGTAATATTCATACTTTTGTACTATTTACATCCTCAACTGGGAGCATGAGTCTCTGTGGTTTTTTTGCAGTTTCAGATTCAACACTATTCATAGAATCACAGAATCACATCATTACAGAAACATTCAGGTTGGAAAAGACCCTCAGGATCACCAAGTCCAACCCATATGCCTACTCTATAAAGTTCACTCTAAACCATATTATCCGCAAGCGCTACATCCAAATGACTTTTAAACACATCCAGGATTGGTCACTCAATCACCTCCCTGGGCAGCCCATTCCAATGCCTGACCACTCTTGCTGGGAAAATTTTTTTCCTAATATCTAGTCTAAACCTACCCAGTAGCAGCTTGAGGCCATTCCCTCTTGTTCTATCACTAATTACCTGTGAGAAGAGACCAGCACCAACCTCTCCACAATGCCCTTTCGGGTAGCTGTAGGCAGCAATGAAGTCTCCCCTCAGCCTCCTGTTTTTCAGTCTGAGCTGCCCCAGCTCCTTCAATTGCTCTTCCTAAGATTCATTCTCCAGGCCCTTCCCCAGCTTCATTGCCCTCCTCTGCACTCACTCCAGCACCTCAACAGCCCTCTTGTAATGAGGTGCCCAAAACTGAATAGAATACCCAAGGTGTGGCCTCACCAGAGGCAAGTACAAGGGGGCAATCACCTGCTTACTCCTGCTGGAGACAGCATTTCTAATACAAGCCAGGATGCCATTCCTACTTGTTTAAAACAGTCTGCAATGTTAACATACATTGTTGAATAGGTATTGAGCTCCACTTCAAAATTAATTCAGTTACCACTGAGTTACAGGATCCTTACAGTTTGGCTGTTATCCTTATATACTGTCTTGGCTTGTTATGTTGCAGTTATAAAATATTTTGACACTTTGGGATGAAAATTGCTAAATATCTGTAAAATCATAGAATCATAGAATGATTTAGGTTGGAAAAGACCTCAAAAATCATCCAGTTCCAACCTCCTGCCATAGGCAGGGACACCTCCCACTAGAACAGGTCACTCAAGGCCTCATCCAACCTGGCCTTGAATGCCTCCAGGGAGGGAGGAGCAGCCACAACCTCCCTGGGCAACCTGTGCCAGTGTCTCACCACCCTCACTGTAAAGAACTTCTTCCTAACATCTAGTTTGAATCTCCACTCTTCCAGTTTAAACCCATTACTCCTCAACCTGTCATTACAAGACCTTGTAAACAGTCCCTCCCCAGC
>WBNM01040184.1:63781-76732 GCA_013399055.1 Ramphastos sulfuratus
CTCCCTTGCCCTGCTGGCCACAATGCTCTTGCTGCAGCCCAGGACTCGGTTGCTGTCTGGGCTGCATGCGCACACTGCCAGCTCATGTTGAGCTTTTCATCACCCCAGACCCCCAGGTCCTTTTTCTCAGGGCTGCTCTCCAGCCATTCACCACCCAACTCTATTTAACTCTATTTGCTCACAATATATATATATTTCTTAAAAGTTTCTTAATGTTTTTGCTAAACTGCTGAAGTACCACAGAAGAGGAAATGGAATATAGTATATATAGCCTATTAAAAATACTGGGGAAAAGATCAAGGCTATTTTTAACCCTTCAGTTTTAGGAATTTATGCAATCTTCTATATTATCTATCACGCAGCTGTCTTTACATTTCCTGAGTATGATTTAATGTTGAAATTTAATGTTGAAGATTAGACACTTGCAATGTTTTGGGTGATTTTTCTCAGTATTTCTCTGTTTATGTTAAAAAATGACATGAGAAACATCAAAGGAATCTTTGCTGGTTTCCTTGATCAAAATGTGATCAGAAAACTAGAAGCTAAAATTTGGATCGACATGTTTAATTTGAGAACAGTATCTGTGATAGTCAGGAAAAGTTCAAATGTGATATACCACTTATGAGAATTCTTATGTGCTTTCACAAAACCACAAATTAGTTGTTTTACCGTGCCAGCAAGTGCTTTAGGCAAGGTTTCATCATAGAGCTTTCCCAAAAGCTCTCTGTAGTGGATAGTAACGAATTTATGTAATTTTACCTTCCAACAAAGGAAGTTAATATAAACTAGGGGAAGAGGAGAATCATAGAATCATAGAATCATAGAATCATAGAATCAACCAGGTTGGAAGAGACTTCCAAGATCACCCAGTCCAACCTATCACTCAGCCCTATCCAATCAACTAGACCACGGCACTAAGTGCCTCATCCAGGCTTTTCTTGAACACCTCCAGAGATGGCAACTCCACTACCTCCCTGGGCAGCCTATTCCAATGCCAATCACTCTCTCTGTCAAGAACTTCCTTCTAATATCCAGCCTAGACCTCCCTGACACAACTTCAGACTGTGTCCCCTCGTTCTTTTGCTGATTACCTGGGAGAAGAGACCAACCCCACCTGGCTACAACCTCCTTTCAGGCAGCTATAGACAGCAATGAGGTCACCCTGAGCCTCCTCTTTTCCAGGCTGCACACCCCAAGCTCACTCAGCCTCACAGGGCTGTGCTCCAGGCCCCTCCCCAATTTCGTTGCCCTTCTCTGAACATGTTCCAGTAGCTCAACATCTTTCTTGAATTGAGGGGCTCAGAGCTGGACACAGTACTCAAGGTGTGGCCTGACCAGTGCTGAGTACAGGGGAACAATAACCTCCCTTGTCCTGCTGGCCACACTGTTCCTCATCCCGGCCAGGATGCCATTGGCTCTCCTGGCCACCTGGGCACACTGCTGGTTCATGTTCAGCTACTATCTACCAGCACCTCCAGGTCCCTTTCTGCCTGACTGCTCTCCAGCCACTCTGTCCACAGCCTGTAGCACTGCTTGGGGTTGTTGTGGCCAAAGAGTAGAACTCTGCACTTAGCCTTGCTAAATCTCATCCCATTGGCCTCTGCCCACCCATTCAGCTTGTCCAGGTCCCTCTGCAGGGCCCTCCTACCCTCCAACAGATCCACACCTGCTCCTAACTTGGTATCATCTGCAATCTTAATGATGCTGGACTCAATCCCCTGGTCCAGATCATTAATAAAGATAGCAGGAAGGCCAAGGTTGTGAAAATTTTGAGTTATCAATACGTGTGTGAGCTTTCTACTTTTCTAGTTACAGTAAGTAGCTTTTTGTTACAATTGCTTATCAATGTATACAAGTATCTGAGGGGTGGGTATCAAGTGGCTGGGGTCAATCTCTTTTCGCTGGTCAGCAGCGATAAGACAAGGAGCAAGGGCTACCAATAGGAACATAGAAGGTTTCACCTCAACACGAGGAACAACTTCTTTACAGTGAGGAGTGATGGAGCCCTGGAACAGGCTGCCCAGAGAGGTTGTGGAGTTTCCTTCTCTGGAGACTTTCAAAACAAACCTGGATGCATTCCTGGGTGAACTACCCTAGGTGATCCTGCCTTGGCAGGGAGGTTGGACTCCACGATTTCTGGAGGTCTCTTCCAGCTTCTAAGTTCTGTGATTCTGTGATGGCTTGCCTAAGATACTCCCAGATATATAGCAATAAACTTTGTGTATTTTGAATTTTCGCTGGTAAGGAAAAGGTCCTTTGCATGCTTGCTTTCATATCGCAAAATGCTAGTTATTCAGTGTACAAAAGTTTAAGATTTCCTTGATACATGTTTTGATCCTTTAAGAAACACTTTTGAAAAATATGAAAGTTTCAATAGCTGCAGTTATAATTTCCAGATCTGTAGTTCAGCCCTCAGTCGTGCTAAAAGACGCCTGATCCGTATTTGGGTTATGTTGTGCCATGCATGGTGATGATGTTCTGAGAGGTCTAAGTGAGTGTGAGAAGAGCTGAGAAATCAAACTGATGATGCAGAAAATGTGCTCAGATTAAGAAATAGTGGATTAGCAGGAGTTTCTGGAGACATGGAGATAGGATCAACTTTTTTTTTTTTTTTTTTTAATGGCAGTTGTCTGCATTCAGGAGGGATCCTTCTGAACTCATCTACAAACTGTGTTATTATAAAACAAATTTCTGGAAAACAATCCATTTCTGGAATGTTTATTTCTTTACCAAGACCTACAACTAACCCTAGTACAAAACTCTTCCTAAAAAGTTTTTGTTTAGTGTGTGGAAGGTAGAATTTAGTAGGACTTAAAATCCAGGCTTATGATTTCAGGTCTTAGTTCTATCGACCTCAGTCTTTACCTATAAAAAGGTCATAATCATTAGCAGTTTTCAAATTTAAGGGTTACTACTTGTGACACAATGAAGAAACAACAAGTAAATGTAACCTTTAAGGGTCATTGTGCAATTTACCTTTTAATCCTGCTCTCATCTAGAATAGCATTTATGATACAGGGTAACAATCATAAAATCATAGAATGGTTTGGGTTGGAAAGGACCTTAAAGATCCTCTAGTTCAAACGCCCCTGCTGTGGGTAAGGACACTTCCTATGAGATTGCTCAAAGCCTCGTCCAACCTGACCTTGAACACCTCCAGAGAAGGGGCACCCATGACCTCCCTGGGCAACCTGTTCCAGTGTCTCATCTCTCTCATTGTAAATAATTTCTTTCTGATACCCATTCTGAATCTTCCTTTTTTTTTAGCTTATGTAAAACACAATAAGGACAGACTAAGGGAAGCATCTGAACAGCATAAGCAAAGACAGTTTGTGCCTCAAAACTGAAGGTTTTGAAGGCATCAGAGATATTAAATAAAATTTGGGCAAGACAACAAAACAAGACACCAACAATCCTCAAAAAACATGTCTGTTGTGTGGCAGTATTGCTGAGTGTTGAAAAGAAATCCTGCATTATTCTGATTTTATATACTAAAAATCAGCTAGACAGTATTTGATGTAGCTTTAAAGGTAGCCAATTGCATAGCATTTTATGCATTAAAATTATTTAAAGTGCCTTAAAGATAACTTATCTTTACCAAGTGAAACTCAGATAAGCATATACTGACAAAATAATTTGTCATAGCTCCTTTTGGTGCATGCTGTATGTATAAGCAGTAGTAATGTGCCATGTTTCCAAATCAAGTTCTTGGGCAACTAACGAAGAATTTGCTGAACTTCTTGCAAGAGTTCTTAATCCTTGTGACCTGGCTGGATTCCAAGTTGGCTTAATTACATAAGGTTATTTCCTGCTTAGCTATAGTTTTATAAGAGATGCCATCACTTCCTGTCCTAAACTATTGTCTAGTCTTGTCTGCTGTGTAACAGCTGTTGCACACCACCCCAAAAGAGCCTCTTTTCACTTGTGGGTGTAATTACTACAGACCCACACTAGATTTTGAAGTGGGCTTTTGAGGTGGGTAAAGGAGTATCAGGAAGAAGAAAAAAACGTACTACATCCTTTGATCAGAGAAAACTCTAGCTTTAATTTTGGTCCCAAAAAATGAAAGCTTCATATGCATAGAAAACCAACCAACAAACAAACCAACAAACCCCCACACACACACAAAAACCCCAACAAAACAACAAAAATACATGCACACACACAAAACCCTACAAAAACAAAAACAAACAAACACACACAGAAAACCCAACCCAAAACGAAAACCAACAAAAAAAAAAACCCNCCAAGGGTCAAAATTACATCCTGGCTATCTGGACCAAACAAACAGCTGAAAGCACTCTAGTACTTAGAATCAAACACTGGTTCTGAGTATGAGACAGATCCATGTATTTTAACAGTAAAATGGAAGTGCAGAGAAGTGCAGAGAGGACTTACTGAAGAACTCTTTTTTAAATATATCTGCTTTTAAAGAGTTGATAGTTTAATTGTTTAAAATAAACTGACATTTCTCATTGTTAGTGATTAATTTGCTTAATAAAAACACTGGTTTTGTTCTCGCTTGGGGCTTTCAGACAGGAGATGTGGAAGGGATGCTGGGGAAGCTCTGGAAGGCAAGGGTGGAGTGTGAGACAGAATAAATAATGGATTTTGCTGTCTTAAGGAGAGCGGAAGTATCCTTTAACAACTAATAACTGAAGGGAAATAAAATAACTTAGCTAATTTTGTCTCTTTTCACAGTGAGATGTGTGATAAGCAGAGTGCACTTTCTAATAAGTGTATCTGGTAAGTTGTCTGTAACACAGGCTGCTACAGGAGCTCCTTAGGGAAGACTTTTAGGCTTTGATAGTATGTGTGAAGTTGCAGTCTAGATTCTTTCCCATCCTTTGGAAGTCCTTGTTTTGGCTCTTGTTCAGATCATCTGACTTAAAATCTGTATTTTCTGCAAACAGGGCTGTTCTTCTGGGGATTCATTTGCCTCAGCACCTTTGCAAAGCTACCTATATAGTGATTTTCAGCAATTAAGCAGCATTTCTTCATGGAAGCAACCTAGTAGTGAACACATCAATCCAGTCGAAACCTTTTTGTCTTATATTGTACATAAACCTGTTTGTACTTTTAAAGATTCCTTGGCCTTTTATACTTCTAACCTTTTTCATTATAGTGAGAAGGGGATCCCTCTTGACCACCTTAGAATGACAAAACCAGTGGTGTTAAGAACATAAAGCCAGGGGTACTTAGATGTTTTAACTTGTATAAACAGCCATCAGAGTGGTAGCATATCCTCTCCTGTGCCAATAAGTATCTGTGATGAGAACAAACCTCCTAAATCCAAAGCAAATTCAACAAAAAGGCTATGCTTTCTACTGGTTTACACCATTACTTTTGAATGTAATGATTTAAAACCCAGATTGCACATCAAAATTGAATTATATATTGTGAGTCTCTTATGAAAATAGAACTTGATTTTTTTTAATTGTACGCATGAATGCTAACTGTTCTTCCCCTTCATCAGACAAATAACTAATCCTACTATCTTGCAAAAACATTATTTTTTTTCTTTGATGGCAACTTTCTGCTGGTCCTTACTTTGTCAAATCTGTCCTAATATATTTTATAATGATAAAATACATGCTTTTCAAACACTACTCCAGGAGATCTGCTAATGGAAGAATTTACTATGGCTTCTAGCCTGTAGTGAATACTGCACAGGCTTTTAAACACTTTTAAATATTTTTTATTTCCTTAGGTGAGTAAGGAGCTCTGCCACAATAGGCCATGTTACAAGATCAGAGTCTGGAAATACTTGTGCGGGTTTTAACTTTACTCATGACCTTGAAGTGAAGCCCCACAAGCAGCTGAATTGCCGCAAATGAAAGGCTGTAAACCCGTGCTGCTAACCAGTGAACAGGGGCGGATAAGACAGTAACCTCTTAAAATGGCTTTGCCTTCAAGGAGATCACTAAAGTGAACTTCACCTACATAGTCCTGTAGGAATTTTGGGCTTGACATTTATGTATGGTATGTGAATGGTCCTAGTGACACCAGTATCATTATTCAAACGTGTGAGGTTACATAGCTGTAAATATGGAACTTACTTGATTTTATTTCTGTTTTCTCCCATTTTGGCAATCAAGTTTAGGAATGCATTAGTGGTGGCAATTAGTTAAAGAAATATTAATGACAGGGTCAATCAGCACAGCAGAAAAGACAAAAGGACCTACAAAACAATACTCTGACATGGCATATTGGGGGTTTTTGGTAGCAATTATACTGGAAGCCTGCAAAGAATGCAAGAGCTAACTCTATGTGTAAGTAATTCACCATATAGAGAAAGCAAAAGAAACAAGAATCCTATTTTTGTAGTATACACATTGAAGTTTGAATTTGCATTTTTTTAAATTGAGAATTACAGTTGTAACACTGCCTGGGGGAGAACACACAAATTTGAAAGCTAGGAACCCTTGTGATGTAGTAGTTAATCACTTTAAATGCATCAGTGGCATCCGCTAACAGCAGCTTCTGTTGAATAAGCATATTAAAACCAAGATATTGTTAATATATTTATACCGTAGTAAGTTGTGCAGTAGCAAAATGAATTTGTTTGTGACCACTGGAGAACCAGTAACATTTTAAACATATTTAGCTGTGGACTGTAAAAGACCATGTAGTTACCTAAAACTATTTTAAATTGTTGACCAAAGGCCAAATTAATGTTCAGTGCAATGCAAAAGGCATTGCTCAGATTTTTAGGTTAAATATATTGCGGTGGTTTAAATTTGGATAGTGGACTGAACTTTATAAAAGAGAAAATGTATGTGTTGGGGTCTGTGTTTCTGTATTCAAGTTGATTAAATTCTGTCCTGCTGAGCATTGCAGAAAACAAAGATTACATAACATTGTCCAAACATACACAGCTCTTTATTTTTCATAAGTTATTATGGTTTGGCTTAGTAATAGGAAAAAAAAAATAGAATGGTTATTTGTAGTAGTAGTAATAATAATAAATACTAGAATTTATTTTAAATGTTAGAAGCAGCTGGTAGATTTGATAGTGAATTATCTAAATCCATTGTTTGCTTCCCCTTCTAAAATCCTGCTATCTCCTGAGTGACAATGCTGTTGTCTTAGAAAATGCATGAGTTTTTGATGCATAACATTCTGAGCAAAACAGCTATTTATTGTATCCGTACTCATTCTTATCCCACACTCTTTTTTTCCCCAAGACCATTATTAGTAAATTTTGAGGTTAGAGAGGTACTGACCCAATCAAACATGTACAGAGCTTGGCCTCCGAGTTAATTAAATATGGGTTAATAACATATTATAAGGAAATCATTGTCCTTATTACAGTTATTAGGTAGTTAGTCAAATTATAGCTTCAAAGGAATGCAGAGCATGGAGAACTCAGGACTAAATTATGCATCTGAACCTTAGGCCAGCTTTTACTGTTGAGACAGTTTGCTGCTAAAAGAAATTGTGTGTCATTGAAATTAAATGCCTTTCTGAGGATGGAAGGTTCCAGTTTTTAATGAAATTACTGAGTGTGGTGTAGTGAAATGATTAAAATCTGTATTCCGGGAATGTGGTGGACAAAAAAANTTCCAAGGGTCAAAATTACATCCTGGCTATCTGGACCAAACAAACAGCTGAAAGCACTCTAGTACTTAGAATCAAACACTGGTTCTGAGTATGAGACAGATCCATGTATTTTAACAGTAAAATGGAAGTGCAGAGAAGTGCAGAGAGGACTTACTGAAGAACTCTTTTTTAAATATATCTGCTTTTAAAGAGTTGATAGTTTAATTGTTTAAAATAAACTGACATTTCTCATTGTTAGTGATTAATTTGCTTAATAAAAACACTGGTTTTGTTCTCGCTTGGGGCTTTCAGACAGGAGATGTGGAAGGGATGCTGGGGAAGCTCTGGAAGGCAAGGGTGGAGTGTGAGACAGAATAAATAATGGATTTTGCTGTCTTAAGGAGAGCGGAAGTATCCTTTAACAACTAATAACTGAAGGGAAATAAAATAACTTAGCTAATTTTGTCTCTTTTCACAGTGAGATGTGTGATAAGCAGAGTGCACTTTCTAATAAGTGTATCTGGTAAGTTGTCTGTAACACAGGCTGCTACAGGAGCTCCTTAGGGAAGACTTTTAGGCTTTGATAGTATGTGTGAAGTTGCAGTCTAGATTCTTTCCCATCCTTTGGAAGTCCTTGTTTTGGCTCTTGTTCAGATCATCTGACTTAAAATCTGTATTTTCTGCAAACAGGGCTGTTCTTCTGGGGATTCATTTGCCTCAGCACCTTTGCAAAGCTACCTATATAGTGATTTTCAGCAATTAAGCAGCATTTCTTCATGGAAGCAACCTAGTAGTGAACACATCAATCCAGTCGAAACCTTTTTGTCTTATATTGTACATAAACCTGTTTGTACTTTTAAAGATTCCTTGGCCTTTTATACTTCTAACCTTTTTCATTATAGTGAGAAGGGGATCCCTCTTGACCACCTTAGAATGACAAAACCAGTGGTGTTAAGAACATAAAGCCAGGGGTACTTAGATGTTTTAACTTGTATAAACAGCCATCAGAGTGGTAGCATATCCTCTCCTGTGCCAATAAGTATCTGTGATGAGAACAAACCTCCTAAATCCAAAGCAAATTCAACAAAAAGGCTATGCTTTCTACTGGTTTACACCATTACTTTTGAATGTAATGATTTAAAACCCAGATTGCACATCAAAATTGAATTATATATTGTGAGTCTCTTATGAAAATAGAACTTGATTTTTTTTAATTGTACGCATGAATGCTAACTGTTCTTCCCCTTCATCAGACAAATAACTAATCCTACTATCTTGCAAAAACATTATTTTTTTTCTTTGATGGCAACTTTCTGCTGGTCCTTACTTTGTCAAATCTGTCCTAATATATTTTATAATGATAAAATACATGCTTTTCAAACACTACTCCAGGAGATCTGCTAATGGAAGAATTTACTATGGCTTCTAGCCTGTAGTGAATACTGCACAGGCTTTTAAACACTTTTAAATATTTTTTATTTCCTTAGGTGAGTAAGGAGCTCTGCCACAATAGGCCATGTTACAAGATCAGAGTCTGGAAATACTTGTGCGGGTTTTAACTTTACTCATGACCTTGAAGTGAAGCCCCACAAGCAGCTGAATTGCCGCAAATGAAAGGCTGTAAACCCGTGCTGCTAACCAGTGAACAGGGGCGGATAAGACAGTAACCTCTTAAAATGGCTTTGCCTTCAAGGAGATCACTAAAGTGAACTTCACCTACATAGTCCTGTAGGAATTTTGGGCTTGACATTTATGTATGGTATGTGAATGGTCCTAGTGACACCAGTATCATTATTCAAACGTGTGAGGTTACATAGCTGTAAATATGGAACTTACTTGATTTTATTTCTGTTTTCTCCCATTTTGGCAATCAAGTTTAGGAATGCATTAGTGGTGGCAATTAGTTAAAGAAATATTAATGACAGGGTCAATCAGCACAGCAGAAAAGACAAAAGGACCTACAAAACAATACTCTGACATGGCATATTGGGGGTTTTTGGTAGCAATTATACTGGAAGCCTGCAAAGAATGCAAGAGCTAACTCTATGTGTAAGTAATTCACCATATAGAGAAAGCAAAAGAAACAAGAATCCTATTTTTGTAGTATACACATTGAAGTTTGAATTTGCATTTTTTTAAATTGAGAATTACAGTTGTAACACTGCCTGGGGGAGAACACACAAATTTGAAAGCTAGGAACCCTTGTGATGTAGTAGTTAATCACTTTAAATGCATCAGTGGCATCCGCTAACAGCAGCTTCTGTTGAATAAGCATATTAAAACCAAGATATTGTTAATATATTTATACCGTAGTAAGTTGTGCAGTAGCAAAATGAATTTGTTTGTGACCACTGGAGAACCAGTAACATTTTAAACATATTTAGCTGTGGACTGTAAAAGACCATGTAGTTACCTAAAACTATTTTAAATTGTTGACCAAAGGCCAAATTAATGTTCAGTGCAATGCAAAAGGCATTGCTCAGATTTTTAGGTTAAATATATTGCGGTGGTTTAAATTTGGATAGTGGACTGAACTTTATAAAAGAGAAAATGTATGTGTTGGGGTCTGTGTTTCTGTATTCAAGTTGATTAAATTCTGTCCTGCTGAGCATTGCAGAAAACAAAGATTACATAACATTGTCCAAACATACACAGCTCTTTATTTTTCATAAGTTATTATGGTTTGGCTTAGTAATAGGAAAAAAAAAATAGAATGGTTATTTGTAGTAGTAGTAATAATAATAAATACTAGAATTTATTTTAAATGTTAGAAGCAGCTGGTAGATTTGATAGTGAATTATCTAAATCCATTGTTTGCTTCCCCTTCTAAAATCCTGCTATCTCCTGAGTGACAATGCTGTTGTCTTAGAAAATGCATGAGTTTTTGATGCATAACATTCTGAGCAAAACAGCTATTTATTGTATCCGTACTCATTCTTATCCCACACTCTTTTTTTCCCCAAGACCATTATTAGTAAATTTTGAGGTTAGAGAGGTACTGACCCAATCAAACATGTACAGAGCTTGGCCTCCGAGTTAATTAAATATGGGTTAATAACATATTATAAGGAAATCATTGTCCTTATTACAGTTATTAGGTAGTTAGTCAAATTATAGCTTCAAAGGAATGCAGAGCATGGAGAACTCAGGACTAAATTATGCATCTGAACCTTAGGCCAGCTTTTACTGTTGAGACAGTTTGCTGCTAAAAGAAATTGTGTGTCATTGAAATTAAATGCCTTTCTGAGGATGGAAGGTTCCAGTTTTTAATGAAATTACTGAGTGTGGTGTAGTGAAATGATTAAAATCTGTATTCCGGGAATGTGGTGGACAAAAAAAAAAAAAAAAAAAAAAAAAAAAAAAAAAATCAATAAATGCCACCTTTGCTGCTGGATGTGAATCATGGGAATGAAATAAACTAGTAACAAAACAAAACAAAAATTATATCAGCACATTAATGTATTTAGCATGAGTCTCACAAGACATCATTCTCACTAATTTTTAGCATACATTTTACTGTGTAATGAGCAGCTTTCTTTTCTAATATCCATATTAGGCAGCATTTCTGCCCTTCCCCCAGTGTTCCTGCGCTGCAATCATTGTGCTTGCACTTATTATGTTACAAATGACCGAGGTAAAGCTGACATTCTCATTGCATGCAAAAAGAGCTAGTCTGCCAAGCTTTTTTTTTTTTTTTTTCCTCCTAATGAAGCAGCTTTGTGAAATCTCCCCATGTGTTAATACTAATGAAGATCCTCCGGCACAATTAAAATCACCGCCAGTGGCTGAAGAGGAAACAGAAAACAATAGCATCTTTCTACATATGCATATTTCTTTATGCTGAGATCAGCTTTATTTGGAAAAAACGTTGATTTTAAAAATGCTGGCATGTAGCATTTAACAAGGTTAACAAGTTGTGCATATTCCTGAATGCTGCAAGTATGATTTTTACCTGCTTATACTGCAATCGCTTAAGACTATCCTCATTGGACTGTGGTGCAACTTTATAGCGTTAACGTTTATAGGGAGCAGTCCTCTGGCTCTTGAGGTGTACTTTAACCCTACTCGAGTTTGAGACTCTGCCAAAGAAAAAGCAGAGACAGACCATGCGTATACTTCAAAGGGCTGCTGCTGTAGGGAAGCGCTTTCACTTCTTTACAAATAACCTATACAGATCGTTTGAGGCAAGAACATTAGTATTTAAAAGATGTACTGTATTTGTAAAAAATGGTTTGTGTGTCAACAGCTGGTGATTTTTAGTATTTCCCTTTAACTTTACCGTAATTCCCTCGCCCTTGTTGCTTTTTTAATTTATATAGTTCCGCTGGAGCGTAAAGTTGAACGTTGCATCAACTGTGAATTTCGGGTTTGCTTGACATCTTTAAAATGCCTCTTCCTTCGAAACAGGTCTCCTTTCTCCCCTAGCCTCCCTCCCCCCGCCAGCTATTGTTTGTATCGCAGATTCTTTGTTGCCATGCTAAAATTATTATTCTTTTTTTTTACCTGACCTTAATCTGCAGTGTAGGCATTACTTTAGGTACTTAAGGTGCGCAGCCGCGTTTCTCCTCCGATCGATCCAGTCATCACTAAAAATGAGCAAATACCAACTCGCATCCTTTTGTCGTTGTCTGAAGAACACGAACTGTCCCTAACTTTTTCGCACCGAAAAGGACCGTGCCGAGGGCGGGGAACGCCTGCGGAGCCGCAGGCCGCTCGGCGCCCCGCTGGTCCCGGGAGGCAGCAGCTCGTCGGTTCCCGAGACTGGAAGGACATAAACAATTCTGCCTCCCGTCCTGCTCACCGCAAATCGCCTTGTGGGGAGCGGGGCCGCCTGACGTCACCCCTGCCTGGCGAGGCTGAAGGAGCCCCGCGAAGCGACCGACTTAGCCTGGCGCGGGGCACGGGCCGTCCGCCTCCGCGCGCGCCCCCGCCCGCCCGGCGCGCGCCCTCGCCCCGCGCGCCCCCGGGCTCTGTTGAGCGCGGGGAGGGACGGCAGCCTTCCCGGCACACACAGCCCGGCCCGCGGCCACCCGGCACACCGGCAGCGCTCTCCCCGACTGCGGAGGTGAGTGAGAGCCGCTCCTCCCGCCCTGTGTGGGGAGCAGGCAGAGTTGGTTGTGTTGGTGGTTTTTTGTTGTTGTGGTTTTATTTTTTTCCTCTTCCCCTCCGCGAAGAGCACCTAGAACGCCGCAGCGCTTCGCCGTGCCTTGCTTTCTCAGCGTAGGCAGCGCCTGCCGCGCCGACCGCTTCCCTGCCGGTGCGTATCGCCTCTTTGTTGTGGTGGGCTGGCCGCGTCCCGCCATGGGGCCCTGCCCGGGCAGGCCTGCGGCCGGCAGCCGGAGGGGCCGCGGGGAGGCGAGTCCCGGGGAGGCGGTTGGGCTGGGGTTTCTGTAGACGGGACGGCCGGGG
>WBNM01040184.1:77179-174112 GCA_013399055.1 Ramphastos sulfuratus
GCTAGTCTGCCAAGCTTTTTTTTTTTTTTTTTCCTCCTAATGAAGCAGCTTTGTGAAATCTCCCCATGTGTTAATACTAATGAAGATCCTCCGGCACAATTAAAATCACCGCCAGTGGCTGAAGAGGAAACAGAAAACAATAGCATCTTTCTACATATGCATATTTCTTTATGCTGAGATCAGCTTTATTTGGAAAAAACGTTGATTTTAAAAATGCTGGCATGTAGCATTTAACAAGGTTAACAAGTTGTGCATATTCCTGAATGCTGCAAGTATGATTTTTACCTGCTTATACTGCAATCGCTTAAGACTATCCTCATTGGACTGTGGTGCAACTTTATAGCGTTAACGTTTATAGGGAGCAGTCCTCTGGCTCTTGAGGTGTACTTTAACCCTACTCGAGTTTGAGACTCTGCCAAAGAAAAAGCAGAGACAGACCATGCGTATACTTCAAAGGGCTGCTGCTGTAGGGAAGCGCTTTCACTTCTTTACAAATAACCTATACAGATCGTTTGAGGCAAGAACATTAGTATTTAAAAGATGTACTGTATTTGTAAAAAATGGTTTGTGTGTCAACAGCTGGTGATTTTTAGTATTTCCCTTTAACTTTACCGTAATTCCCTCGCCCTTGTTGCTTTTTTAATTTATATAGTTCCGCTGGAGCGTAAAGTTGAACGTTGCATCAACTGTGAATTTCGGGTTTGCTTGACATCTTTAAAATGCCTCTTCCTTCGAAACAGGTCTCCTTTCTCCCCTAGCCTCCCTCCCCCCGCCAGCTATTGTTTGTATCGCAGATTCTTTGTTGCCATGCTAAAATTATTATTCTTTTTTTTTACCTGACCTTAATCTGCAGTGTAGGCATTACTTTAGGTACTTAAGGTGCGCAGCCGCGTTTCTCCTCCGATCGATCCAGTCATCACTAAAAATGAGCAAATACCAACTCGCATCCTTTTGTCGTTGTCTGAAGAACACGAACTGTCCCTAACTTTTTCGCACCGAAAAGGACCGTGCCGAGGGCGGGGAACGCCTGCGGAGCCGCAGGCCGCTCGGCGCCCCGCTGGTCCCGGGAGGCAGCAGCTCGTCGGTTCCCGAGACTGGAAGGACATAAACAATTCTGCCTCCCGTCCTGCTCACCGCAAATCGCCTTGTGGGGAGCGGGGCCGCCTGACGTCACCCCTGCCTGGCGAGGCTGAAGGAGCCCCGCGAAGCGACCGACTTAGCCTGGCGCGGGGCACGGGCCGTCCGCCTCCGCGCGCGCCCCCGCCCGCCCGGCGCGCGCCCTCGCCCCGCGCGCCCCCGGGCTCTGTTGAGCGCGGGGAGGGACGGCAGCCTTCCCGGCACACACAGCCCGGCCCGCGGCCACCCGGCACACCGGCAGCGCTCTCCCCGACTGCGGAGGTGAGTGAGAGCCGCTCCTCCCGCCCTGTGTGGGGAGCAGGCAGAGTTGGTTGTGTTGGTGGTTTTTTGTTGTTGTGGTTTTATTTTTTTCCTCTTCCCCTCCGCGAAGAGCACCTAGAACGCCGCAGCGCTTCGCCGTGCCTTGCTTTCTCAGCGTAGGCAGCGCCTGCCGCGCCGACCGCTTCCCTGCCGGTGCGTATCGCCTCTTTGTTGTGGTGGGCTGGCCGCGTCCCGCCATGGGGCCCTGCCCGGGCAGGCCTGCGGCCGGCAGCCGGAGGGGCCGCGGGGAGGCGAGTCCCGGGGAGGCGGTTGGGCTGGGGTTTCTGTAGACGGGACGGCCGGGGTCCCGAGCGATTTTAAACTTTACTCACGGCCGCAAGCCCGTCCCTTGGCCGGGCGGCGCCGGTCACGTCTCTGCCGGCGTTCGCCTGCAGCCTCTTGGGCGGCGCAGCAGCTGGCGGCGGCCGCCGGGGCGGCTCTTTTGTGTGGTGCGGCGCGCTGCGCGCCGGCTCTCTCTTTCCCCGCTGGTGCTCCCGCTCTTCTCTCGCCGCAGCGGAGCTGGCCCGGCGGCCGGGGCTGTCAGGCCGAATCAGGCGTGCCGGGCCCAGGCGTGCTGGCCGGTAGGGCGCGGACCGGCATGAGCAGTTCGACGGGGCCGCGCAGAGTGGCCGCTGGAAAGCGGCCGTGCGGAGCCGGCAGGGCTCGGCCTCTCACGAGCGGCCCCCGGCTCCGCGGAGCTCCGCGTTACTTAGCGCGAGCGCGTAAGGGAAGCTCCTTCCGCGGTGTAGCGCTGGCAGGGCGGTGGGGCGGGCCGGGAGCGGGCGCCGCTCCACCGGCTCGCTACGGGCCCCTCCGCCTTCATCTTTTGTGCGTGTTGCGTCCTTAGGAAGAGAACCAAGCAGCTGCAGTCCCGCGCCGAGTTGTTGAAATTTATCCCTTTGTGTATATTTCAATATCCTCCATTTTTCTGCCCTCTAAACAACGAGCCTTTCGCCATCTTGGGCAAATTTTTATTCCCGAGTCTGCCTGTCTCTTTCAGGAGGGGATGCGTGGAAATTCTGAAAGTCCTTTTGGAAAAGACTCAAAGTTTAGGAAATGTTACAGGGACATACAGTGACGTCATGTAAAGTTTAAGGGGGATTTTTCCAGAGTCTATACTTTTCTCTGGAATTTCTGGTCTAACGTGCTGTAAAACGCACTTTAAAGAGAAAGGCTCCTAGTTGTGACGGCACGTTCAGGGAACATTAAGGATGTGTTTCTTTATGTGGCGTCTGGTTTTGTAACAGAGAAAGATTTGCGCTTTTGGGTTGTTCTCCCCACCCCCCATCTTGTTGTTCGCGTGTTGTGGTCTTTTTTTTTTCTTCCCCCCACCCTCCGCTCCCCAGACCTTTAGTATTTAATACGTAATGCTTGCTTAACTTAAGTTCGCTTGTTTAAAAACACATTCCAAAGTTCTTGTGTTAAATTACGAACCATCTGGAGATCCGCATTATTTTTGTTTACAGAAAGTAGTAATCTGGTGTGAAGTAGGTACTACTGGTATCTTCCCTGCGGATTAAATAGGTTTTTGTTTCTTTTTTTTAAGGGGGGAGGGGTGGTGGTGGGAAACGTGGGAAACACAGTTGTTCAGCTTTAAACTGAAAGATTTAGGTGATGTATTTGAAGGCAACTAAACTGTTGTTAAAAGGTTCTGCTTGGAAAGTACCTGTATCTGTGTGAGGTGCTGTAATGTGGGTGGCCAAACGTAGTTACTATACTGAACTAATTTAAAAAGAACAAAGTATCTTTACCTGTGGCTATGAGCTCTGCGACAGCTGTTGGGAAAAGGGAAGCGATATCGGGCTACCTTCTGTTAATTTACTTCTCAATTGCACCTCTAAAAAAATCTCATCGAAGTTTTTCTGGTCACATGATAGGAGTTAGTGAAACGCGGAGCACCTGGTAAAGAATAACTGTTGTAGGTTAAGTTCTGTCTTTCCATGTTTTTTCCTATACTCGTCTTACTTGCTGCATATTAACAGTCACGCTAAGGAGAACATGAAACTGCCTGTATTTAATTTGCATTTTGTCTTCAGGCTTGGGAAAAACACTGACAACTGTTAACATAGGAAGTAATGGGAATAGCTGCTAGTACATCAAGATGCTTTCTCCATCCAAGTCAGTATTGAAGGATGTACCTATGCCATCCTTAAGATGGTCGCATTGGAGCAAATGTTAGATGCTTACCTCGAGGGGTACATGTGGGCTTTGTTGTTTTGGTTTTTGGGTTTTTTTTTTTCTTTTTTTTTTTAGTGCATCACAAAGTGTGATTGAATCAAATACTTTCCCGCTATGCGAGAATTAGGTAGATGAAAATGTTTAAATAGTTGAAAGCTTGTACAACAGATGGTTCTAAAATTATACATGCAACAAAGGTCTAGGAGGTTTGACAGATTATAAATGGTGAGCAACAGAGGATAAGTAATTCCAGAAAATGGTAGTACACTTGCCATCTCATACCTTTAGTAAACTAAAAATACGTTTTTGTCACAATACCGCAAAATCAATAAACTACATAGTGTTAAGAAAATGGTAGCCTAGGTAATTTTTGTGAAGTGTGTATAAAGGAAGGATTAGGAGTTGCAAAGGAATCTCTTTGATGCTCAAGTAATTTTATGTTGATTTCAAGCACAGGATATTTGTTTAATCATAGATGATACCAATTCCTTGCCAACAATGCAATATTAATATCAGGTTGTGATGCAATTCTTAAATAGAACTCTGTAGAGAAGAAAATGTTTCTTCAAAGGGTCAGGCAATGTTCTCTTCATTCCTCACCCAAAGTGTGCTCTGAATGGCACAAAATAATATACAGTAGTCACACAACCTTAAAGAGCAACTGGAATTTCGGTACCAGTATTTCTCATCCCATTAAAAAAACAAAACACAACACAACACACACACACACAAGAACTAAAACAAAAAAAAACAAACCACAAAACACTAAATACAACTGTGCTGGGTTCCTTACAAGTCAGTGTTCCCACAAAAAGTAATTGTTTCTAAGTTTAATTATCATAGAATATTGTAGGTTGCCAATAATGTAAAATTATTTGAATGTTATTACAGGAAAGATAAGTAAATACATGCTTTGTACCTTTTGATGTGAAATAGTTTATTCTCATTAATATGTAATAAGATGCTTTGCATTTTCACAAGAGAAATCGTTAGTGATTTTATGTTATGGAGGGAATAAGCATTGTTTGACCACAGCACTATATTTAATCTTCATACCGGCCTTATGATAAGGAGAAAGTGCTACAAGAATGAATTCTTGTCTTCTTGGGAGACGTTGAAAATGCAAATAAGACAGTAATGTAAGGTTTTCTTTTTAGATCTTGTTGCCTTTTTTCTTGTTTTCTTTGTTTGCATTTTTATTACAGATCTGCAGTGTAAAGGAGCAGATGTTTTGCAAAACATCCTGATGTGTTGCTTTTTCTTATGGGAGTGCATTGCTGTTTCTTCTGATGCATCGGCTTGACAGCTGGTTGATTTCATGGAACTGCTAAGAAGCCATTAGTGGTGTCATTGAATTGAAACAGAAGTCACTCCCAGCTTGAACTGCAGTTGTTAATGTCTTTGTTGCTACTTTTCTGTTCCTACACAAAATGTGGAATCTCACAGTTGCAAAGAAAAGGAAATTTGTGCTTTCTGTCTCATCTTCCTGAATTAGGGAAGGGAGGCATTAATAATTGACTGCTTTTATGATATTCTTATAATGGCATATATTGACTTAAGAGATCTTAGATGTTGGGAGGTAGACTTAGCACCACCAAAAATGCAGTTTGTTTACACATCCACCCTCTGACACAATAAGGACACCCCACAGTTCAAATTGCTTCACCGTGACTCCACCTGTCGCATCCCTACCATAGGTATCTTTAAATCAAAATAGAGGTAGGTGGTGGAGTGGTGGTATTTGTTTTTTTTAATTAGCAGACTTTAAGAGAATATTACAGAAGAGTGGTACTTCGTGTTGTTCATCACTTGGATTGCTTACCAAAAATTCCCTGAAGTCTGCCAGTTTTCTCCCAAAGTGGTGCAGCTTTTGAGTTAATTTTGTTTTACTATAATACATTCAGTAAATTATACCATATTTTAAACTAGTTTGTGATCACAAGTTATCAGAAGAAACACCAACACAAGTAGCAAAGGAATTGCCAGATTTGCATAGGTTTACATTATTTTCTTTGTGAAGGTGAGTGTATTAGCTTCGCTGTTACACAGATAAGGACTATGTGTGGAAGGATTTAGTCTTTTACCAACATGACAATAATGGTAGAGGTAGAAAGAAAAACTCTCTTCACTGACCTCAGTCTGTAGCGTGCTGGGTATGTGTTTCCTTGAAACCTGAAATGCATGGTTTGTTATTCTGCAGAGAGTAATATTGCAATACTACTTTAGGTAAGTTGAGTGCACATGGTCCCAATTTCATTTAACAACTATGTTTTCATCCAGTCTCTGCAGAAGGACTGAGCAGGATGCAGCATTTTTCTCTTAGCTTCTTAATAATACAATTTTAAGTAAACAAACAAAAGCGCGCGACCACCCCCCCCCCAAAAAAAAAACCCAAACCCAAACAAAACAACCAACAACAACAAACAAAACAAAACAAAAACCACCCCAACACAAATCAACCCTGGAACATTTAATTCAACTGGCAGCACACATTTTCACATTTTAGGTGTGTTAAGCTCTTGTTTAGTCTTTTCTGTTTACTGCCCTAAGTAGGCAATTATAGTGCTGTGGACTCTCCTTAAAAAACAAACCTCAACTTTTAAAAGACTGATAAGAGAATTTAATTTGAAACTTAAATGAAAATAAAGTAAAAAGTCCTTATTTTACAGTATCATTTTGGGGTTTTTTTTCTTCCTGCTCCCTTCCCCCTCCCCCCCCCTTATTTTTTTTTGTGTGGGGTGAGGAGAGAGAAAGTGTAATTTATTTTGTTGCAGTATTGGCATTTAATGAGACCACTAATTGAAAAAAACACTCGGAGTGAGGAGTTCTTATGCTTGCTGCTTTGCTGCTTTTTTTTTTCTTTGCTTTTTTTTTTTTGTTTGTTTGTTTGTTTGTTTTCCGTGTAGCAACAAGGAAAAAAGATATAGGGTGTTAAAATGCCTGCTTAGTTTGACAAAACTAATTTATGCATTTCATAAAATTGCTAATACAAATTTCTTCTCTTTTTATATGAATGTTTTTCAGATCTATGGGGAAAAGACAAATAGGAAGTACACATTTTTAAACCTTAGCTAGTGACAGATGATCTCTCAGAAGTAGTCTCTGGAAGTATGGATTTACAAAAAGATGTGCTGGGCTTGTCAGTGTCTCCGTGTCATTCTTTCAGCAGGGTGATGCCTGTTGCCTTTAACGTGAAATCTCTCCCCTAGCCTTCCTACTCACACCCATCAGGGCCTCCTGAATGTCTTGTTTTCTGTGTGTAAAGGACATAAGACTCTCTTTTCACTTGATGTAGGTCAGGCATTGTAAAGAGCTGAATGGGTTAAGCCTTGGTAGTTTGCAAAAAGAGATTGCAGAGATTTTTCTAGCCCCTGAGGGAGGAATCACACAAAACCTTCAAATTCAAACTACTGAAAATGGAAGGCACTATCTGGACAATTGGTCTACCTGATGGACTGTTTACATTACCAATTGTCCCTTTGAAATCTACGGGACTGATGAGTTTTAAAGTGTTGTCTAGAAGGTAGGTTTAGAGGTAATTCAGTGACTTTCAGCTGAATTTGTCTTTTTGGACCCTCACTCACAACTTCTGAAATTATTGGGAGGGAAAAATGAAGAATTTAAACTTTTGCGTAATGGAGAAGAACCCTACCAGTGTGTTCTTGCAAATTATGGGAAGTATAAGCTAGATTTTGTTTAGAATATTTATTAAATATGGTGATTTAAAGGCACAAAAAGCTCTGCCTAGCTGTTTTTGAGTTTGAATCTTAGTTGTGAGACTGATGGATGAGAAGCTACAATTTTGAAATCTTCTAAGGAGTATTTTTTTTTCTTTACTTTGAATATATTGCTAACGTTTTTAGATTGTGATATTAATACATTCATATCCATACTAATTAACATGGAAAGATTTTTTTTTTTTATGAAATAACGCGTTGCATTTTGTCTGATACTTGTTCAGAACATTGGTGTGTGGAATTCAAATACAATCAGCAAAAGAATCCCACAATCCTTCTTGAGTCCTTTCTTGTGCAAAAGAATATTATTGCAGATGCATAGGGACATAATTGCGTGGATTTTGCCCCATTTTCTGTTCTTACACTTTTCCACAAGCATGCACTCATTAATCAAAGACGCTGTACTCCTGCTGAGGGCAGAGAGGTTCATCAAATTGGCAGCCAGTTTGGTGTAAAGAACAGTGTGCTGAAGCTCTTAACGCGCTAGGACATAAATAAATCTAAGGTCTTTGTATGCAAACCCTGGAGGTTAATACTGTATAATTCGATGTCCTGTCTTTGTTTTTATGATTGATGTTTTTAAGTGTTAGAAGCTTGACGCAAGCCTTGGAGCAGGTCAGGGCCAATCGTCTGGCTGAGGCAAAAGAAGCATTAACTTGGCAGAGGGGCTTTCTCCTGTTCCATGGATAATTTTTTTTTAAAAAAAAAACAAAAAAACTGGGAGATGGTTGTTGCATTGCCTGAGCTGTTGTAAGAAAGTTCTAGATTGACAAGCCCTGCTGCGATAATGGACTTAGCACACGAAATGCTGATGGTTTGGTCCTGTTTGTTCTGAAGCTTACTGCTATTTGTATCTTTAACAGAACTAACATGTAGAACAAACGAAAACTGCTGGGATTTCCCTGTAGAAATAGTGCTGGGATTTGGCTTTAACGTGAATTGGTTGCATATTCATAATTTAAGAACAGCTGGTTACAGCAAGCAGATAGTCATTTGCACGCTATTATAAACCATTCTACTCACACATGGAGGCTGTGCTTGTGGGTTGTTTTTTTTTTTTTTTTTTTTTTGNTTTTTTTTATTGATCTACCTGCATTTGAAATCTGGTCACTGCAGCCTCAGAGGCCTTCATTTTAGCTGTGCCTGCATCACAGAACAGCCTCAGTATTAAATATTTAATTTTAACTAAATGATGAATAAAATGATAAACTGAGCTTTGAAGAAACAAAGTGTTAAGGGTGAGCAGTGACACATCTTAAATACAAAATCTTGTTATGTAAAGCAGCCTAAAAAAAAAAAGTCACGTCATCCAACCTTTGTAGTCGTGTGGTAGCTTTTGTTGTTCTGAATAATAAATCTTTGTTAGATTTACCCAAGGTTACCTTGTGAAAACTGTAGTTGTTGAAATTTGTGGTTTTCATGCATTGTGTACCCAGTGCTTTTGGAGGAAACCCCAGAAGTATAAAATGTGATTATATTTCACAAAATGATGGGGTAGTACAATAGCAGCAAGCACAGTCTTGCCAAGTATCACATGGAAGAAATCATGAATATATTAGGAATGACTGTACACTTACATGGGTAAGCTTATCTACCACTGTAATGGGAAAAATACATATTTGGAAATATTGCTTAGTAATATATACAAGCTGTGCTAGTCAAGTTGATTTCCTTCCCTCTTCCTTCAGTTTTACTTTTTTCCAGATTAAAAACTGAGGCATTACCACTAGTTTATACTTATAGTTTGATTACTTTTCTGTGTCTTTGCTTGCCCTAGTAACTGGAACTTCTTAAAGGAGAACTATACTTCTGACTATAAAAATCAGGTTTTGGAACATCCTTAGTTTTCGTGGGACTAAAAGGGAGCTCAAAGTGCCCAGTCAAACACATCTTTTGGTGCAGTATGTCATAAGTTAACTACCACATAACCTGGGCATGTAGGTAGAAAGTATTGCTTGGCAACATGGTAAATAAATTCTTACTTTGTGTATATGGATCCAGGAAAATTGGAAGCCACTGAGGAAGGATCCTTACTGTGTTAGTCAGTGAGTGAGTTAAAAAAAATCAGACATACATGCCTGAAAGAGTCTATTTTTTCAAGCTTTATCAGTTGATTTAATACAAGATATTATCAATCCCTACAGCTGTGGTCTTTTCTAAGTAGTTACAGCAATTTAAAAAAGGCTAAACTGTAAGAAATGCAAACCAGTATTTTTCCACTGCAGCTCTGATCATTTTTCATCCTTGGAGTTACCCTTAAGCACCTCACTGCTTCTTTTCATTGTTGATGAAAGAGCTAGATCAGAGATAATAGTTGAGACTACAACTTCGTGGTTAGGAGAAAAGTGAGTCGGGAGCGCTCAATAGATCATTTGGGGACCCAACCTCTAACAGCTGTAATGCCAGAAAAAAATTCTGTGGGGACTCTAAAGAAGTAAAGTGATGCTGTTTTCTGCCCCTCCTCCTGGGACTAATCTACTTATTAATCATTCACATTCAGACAACAACAGGCAATGACTGACTGATTTAAAAAAAAAAAAAATCATCATATTGTCAATATAAACCATTATTAAAAAGTCGCTGTCCCAGTGAAGGTCTGAGAAAGGAGAGGAAAGCTGAGATCCAAAATCTTGATTAAAGACAATGAATGTGTACAGATCAGCAGGAAAAAAAAAAAAAGAAAGAAAACACAGCAACACATTCCAGCAATTCTTGATCTTCCTGGCAACTTACAGAAAGCACTCGGGTTTAGTTATACCTTGAATGCACTGGAGAAATACTTGGAGGACAGGGTTTAAGCAAAGTGAGAGGATGTTTTGAGAGGATTGCATACTAGAAACCTTCAAATTGGCAAGCTCATTTGGTTTTGGTTTGTTTGTTTTTTATTACTTCCCAAGAGCTGCCAAATAAAAATAATATTAAAGAGTTTGTGCAGTTTACTTGCTACTTAATGCGTGTAAGAAAGTTCGGAGAAGTAAATTTTGGAAAAGGAAAAAGGACCTAAGGAATGAATATATTCCTAACATGCTGACAAATGAAGGTCCTTTATTGTTTGTTATTTTATAGTGATACTAGCTACATTTTTCTTGCAGTTGTCATCTATTTCTTTTCTGGAAATGTTTTTCAAGCCTTATTCCCCCTTTGAGGACAACTTGCTATACATAAAAGCCAGTGAACCAAATGTAATTTTGAAAAAGTGTAGGAAATGTTGATTCCATAGGTGAGCCTTGTCCGGAGGGCTAGTTTTGAAGTAGTTTTCTTTACAGCTGTATGAGGAAGTGTGTTCATCGTGTAAAGGAGTAGTCAAAGGACACAGGTGGAAGGAACTCGCTTGATTATTTTAGGATGAAACTCATGTTAAGTGCACTTAAGTGTTAAGTGTAGTCAGTTGACCCTATCTGAAGTACTGTGTACAGTTCTGAAGCCCCCAGCACAGGAAGGACATGGAACTGTTGGAGCGGGTCCAGAGGAGGGCCACGAAGATGATCAGAGGGCTGGAGCAGCTCTCCTATGAGGACAGACTGAGAGAGTTGGGGCTCTTCAGCCTGGAGAAGAGAAGGCTTTGAGGAGACCTTAGAGTAGCCTTCCAGTGTCTGAAGGGGGCCTACAGGAAGGCTGGGGAGGGACTATTTACAAAGCCTTATAATGACAGGACGAGGGGCAATGGGTTTAAACTGGCAGAGGGGAGATTTAGACTGGATGTTAGGAGGAAGTTCTTTACAGTGAGGGTGGTGAGACACTGGCACAGGTTGCCCAGGGAGGTTGTGGCTGCTCCCTCCCTGGAGGTGTTCAAGGCCAGGTTGGATGAGGCCTTGAGTGCCCTGTACTAGTGGGAGGTGTCCCTGCCTATGGCAGGGGGTTGGAACTAGATGATCCTTGAGGTCCTTTCCAACCTTACCATTCTATGATTCTATGTCCTTTTTCTTCTGGCATTAGGAACCTAAAGGAAGAGGCTGTCTAGCTACTATTTCCTTGTATCACATGCACATAAAGATACAGAGTATCTTGGAAAACTTTTCCTGTTTTTCCTGAGAGATGTTTTCTGTGTGTCAAGCTGTCTCTGATAATCGTTGAGGTAATTTTGCAATCTTTTAGAGTCTTGCAGATGTTGATAAATTTTCAGCGTTAACAATTATGATCTTATGGATATACATCATATTGTAAAGATTGTTGTGGTGTTATACATGATTTATACAGAGGATCTAAGTGGGATCACATCATGCACTTGGTAAAACTGAGATACCTTTTTTTGCTTCCTACTGACCTCAGCAGAGCTGGGTTGCATTCCATTAATTTTATTAAAGATTGAGGGAAGGGTTCACTCTATAGTGTGTTTTCCCTGTCAGCAGCACAGGTATTATATGGACAATTTGAATGTGGTGTTTGGAATGTGCAGTGATCTATTGCTGTGGTTAAAGAGTTCTCTGGCTTGATAAGTAATAGTTGCTGGTGCGACTAATTGTCACTTTTTTCATTCACATTTTGTCATTTTAAGCTTTGTGATCCTTTACTTGAAGAAAAAATTAGAATGAAAATTATGTGAGAGTTGTTTATCTCTTAGTAGTAGCCATAGATATAGACATGCACAAAATAGATTGCTTATTTTTTCAGGTTAAAACTATTCAAACCTGAACTGTTCCCATGAAAGAGGGCATAATGGGCCTTTCATTTTGTGTCTGTTCAATTTCATGACAAGACAGTTCTTTTGCAGTTGGTGTGGTGATTTGGTCTATCTGGCCCTGGACCTGTGGGCTGTAACCTATTCCACTGCAATATCACAATAAAAATTAAAATACTACTTTTTTATTGAACATTCGTGTTAGTGCTTACAGACAGAAAAATGCAAAACTGACTAAAATGTTTCATTATGTAGGCTAAGTGGCATCAGATTACTTAATAAACATACCCAATTTTGTAAGAAATTGCATTCATTATGAATTCACCAGATACTTATCAATTTGGTTTACTGAAATTCTGATTTATTCTAAAAATCAGCAGCCACATTCAGATTAAACCTAAGTTAAGGCCTCATGCTAGTTAAGACCTTTCAAACAACTGCTTCAAATTCATGAAACCCCTATTATTACCTGCTACTGTGTACCTTGTCCTGAGGTGGTGGTGGTTTGGTTTTTTTTTTTTCTCCAAATGGCTTGGTTACACTACAGAATACAATTTTTTAAAAGATATGATTAAAAAAAAAAACAGGGTATAGACTGAGAATATCTTAACATATATTAATTCAAGTCACCCTGTCAAGTAGAATAAAAAGCAAATAAACCTGAAAGGAATCATCAGTTTCAGAACACTTTCCATATGAGATGAGAGCTTATGAGATCTAGCTTGGGCTGTGATCAAGTGCTATAAAATCATGCTTGGAATAGTAAAATGAATAGACAACAATTTTTTGGCATTTCAGATAAGAACACTGATACAATATTGAACCTATAATCACCCAGTAAAACAAAGCCCGGTACGTTGTTAGCATAAACTATGAAGTTTATACTAAGATTTAAATTAATATTGAAGTTTTCTTCATTTTTTTATGTGAGGTTTGAAAGGTAATTATCCTTGATTTGTGATTGCTCACTACGTTTTTTTTTTTTTCAATTATCACTGATTCTCCTATCCTTTATTCTTGGTTCTTTACTGTGCTCTTTTTGCATTGAGTTGTTAATGTGCATTCTTCCATTTACATAGAATCATAGAGTCATAGAATGGTAAGGTTGGAAGGAGACCTCAAGGATCATCTAGTTCCAACCCCCTGCCATAGGCAGGGACACCTCCCACTAGTACAGGTCACTCAAGGCCTTGTCCANTGTACTGTAATTTTGACCTTGTAGTTTTTCCCATGTCCCTGCATTTTCCTGTCCCTGTGTGTCTATTTAGTCTTCAGGTGTATCACATGATATTTGTAAACTCAGTCTCCACCCCATCTTTATAATTTTAAGTATTTACTTACCTTCTCTCAAGCTCTAGGAGATTAATTCTGAGGAATAGGATATTTTCATTCTGCTTCTCCAGTGAATTCTCCCAACACAATAGCTGATGAGCCTCATACATTTCTAAAATACTCTGGATCGCAAATATCATCTAAATTGTAAGGAGAGGGCTGATGAAAGCACATTCCACACCCAGCCCTTAGTCCTACTGTATATATTTTCTATGTATAAAAAACACTCTTAAACCAACTGTGTGTTGCATTGCCTCTAATATTGTTAGCTGGAAACATGGGGTTAAAACCCAAGATCCTTGTAGGGTGTAGGCCATACCCTATTTACTGTTAATTTCAGCAGAGTGGAAAACAAATCAGCAGTTCCAGGATCAAAGGAGAAAAGCATTCAGAAGGAAAAATTACCCAGGAAGTGGTAGGGTAAAAGAACAATTCATGGACCTGAGGAATCCCTTATATTTTACCATATTTTAGTGGCAGAGAGATTATTAAAGTTTTGTCCCATGAGCAGCCTCATTTTGTTTTCTTTTGAGACAGTGGCCAAGTGTGACTGTGATTGGATAGTACTTGCTGAGAATACTTTGGATTTAGTCTCTACTACCTGTAGCAGTTCATGACCAAATTGCACCGAAGAAGGGAAAAAAAAAAAAAAAAAAAAAAAAAAAAGGGAAAACAAAAAACCAGAAGCTATTTCTGTTCTAAAATAAGACTGGAACAAGCTCATTTATTGTGGTGCCAGCTATGCATGAGCTAATAAACAACAACTATGTGCATGACAGTATGTATGTGTGTTCTTACATAGGAAGGGAGAAGAAGGATTTTGGTGGATGTCAGAATTTTCATGCTGTGCAGATTCTTTAATAAGTGAAGAGTTTCTGATGCTTCAGATCATATTTCTGTAGTTATTTTTGCAAAGTGGTTTTTTCCTTCTATCACAGAGCCTCCAATGCATTTTATATTTATTAGCATATCAGAGCACAGAGGTAAACTTTTGGTTTTTTGAGGATGGTGAAATAGCACTTCTACCCTCAGCTGTTGCTTATCTCTTTTATTTGTTTTCCCTAATGCCGTATCAGTTGCCATAGGAACAAAAGTAGAAATGAGGAGCCAGCAGCTGGCAACTGAACTATCTGACTTAGTTTCCCCTTCTCTTTCCATGGGAACATCTTTCAGAGCAGAGGATAAAACAAATAATTTATGCTGGGAAATTTTGCTTTAAGTTTTTGTGACTCCTGACTTGGACAAAAAATACTTGAGCCATGAGGGTTTTATTATGAGCTTGATGAGCAGGCCATGAGTAAGTCAGATTAATGTGTCAGGGGAAAACAGATATGAAGAACTGCCTAATTTTTTGCATTTAAGAAATTATTTCAGGATTTTATATTGCTCTGTTTGCTTTAAACTTTATATGTTTCCATTAAATTCTGAAAATGGAACCACTTGTACTATAGTGCATGTCTTCATAAATGCCTTTCAGTCATTGATTTCGTAAAGGTTTGGTAGCTGCAAGTAAAATTTCACTCTGAACAAATTGCAGGGATGCTTTACATGCAAAATAATGTATATTTCCACCAAGTAAAGCATTCTAGAAAACAGTGAACATGCCAGTAAAACAATTCCCTGGATTTTGAAACTGTGAACAAATACTTGGACTGGATTCTTACAGGCCTCAACTGTTAATCTTAGTCTAATGTGACTAATTCCTAGAATACCAACTACATTGTTCTATTGTAAATGTGCAAAAAAACCCCTCACTTTTCTTTTTTTTTTTTTTTAAACGTGAACTTTTGAAATAATAGACTGCTTGCTTTGATGCATCCAAATAGGCTTTTGAATATTTCTGTTTGGCAACCAAAACTGATCCTTTGTCAGTTTCAGAAACTGTTTTTAAGCTTTGGATAGTGTGTAGGTTTTTGTTGGTGTTAGCACATCTAAACATTTAAATATTTGGACCACAGAATTCAAGTGCAGCATTTGCAGTGTGCAAAATGCTAATATGAAACAACATAGATGTAGAAATTCAAGCATATACTAGAAAAACATCAAGAAAACCCAGTTTTTCTGTACACTTGGAATTCTGAGTTTGCCTTTCAAGTGTTAAAAGTTCCAAGGCTTCTGAAATGACGTCAGAGGTGCTTGTGTGAAATGTTTACAAGGAAGAATATTTTGAGCAAGGCTTTGCAACATTTTATTAGAATGTGGTTTTAAAAAGGAGTTTTAAATGTACAATAAGCTTGTTTGAAATGAAGTTTTAAGTTTTTGATGTATTCCAATGCTTTTATGAACTTTTTGAATGTTCTTGTAACTTCGAACTCAATTTTAGGAGTGGGAATAATGTAAAACATGTAAGGTGCATAAATGAGGTCAGTTACTTGACTGACAGGGATTTGTTCTTTTCATTGGGGAAAAAAAAATGTGATACCAGTGTAGTAAACAACAAAACTGTAATGTGAAAAGTACCAGTTTCTTGTGAATTGTGATCTAAAATACCCAGAAGACACACTATAGCAGGTGTCAACTCAAGGGTATTTTGTTGGCATTAGATTAAATGGGATTAGAAAATGTCCTAATGTCCTATCCTAAAGACTTCACACAATGTTGCAAATAAACTGTAGCTATATTTGTACTAATGTGTTTGACTGGAGTAATAAATAAAAGTTTTGAAACTACTTGTGTCCTGTGGGGCTTACAGTAGCTGAGGCAGAGCTTGCATCTGTTTGAGAGAAGGCTTGTTGTAGCTTGTACATTAAAACAAAGGGCTCAAAGAAGCCACCTGCTACATACAGTTCTTAGCCTGTTTTCCTTGTGGATCACCTGTGAAAGGAGAAGATTAAAAACACATCAGAAGCTAGTGTGAACACGTTACTCTGTTCGCCCTTTTCTTGAATGCAGCAGGTAAATCTATCAGTGCTGTAAATGTGAATGAGGTAGCTCTTTTGTTAGTAAACAGAACATTTTGGGGTATAATCGTGCTGCAAAACGCAGGTTTTTAAAAAAGAATATATATAGTAATTATAGCTGCAACAACATTGCTCCTAATAGCAAACAGCTTTATTTTTAAACACAGAAGTCTGTGTCTGTTAATTATCACAACCAGGCTCGACTATTAGGTTGGCTTTGTGTGCATGGATATGCTGGGTTTAACTTTGATTACAAAAATAAGAGAAATAGCAGTGCTAGGAGTTTGAAAAATTGTATGTGATGGATGAAATATATTTTGCTTTAGTGTGAGAAAGCATTTTAGATTAAGTTTTTCAATGTTTTCGTAAGAGAGGTTTGTGGGTTCAATATCACAGTGATATTTTTAAAGGAATTTTTTGATCTTAGTTACTTACAAAGCAACTCTTGCTTTGATTAGGCTAAATTTAAGTCTCTTCATAAGCTTAAGATTGTTCTTAATTCATATGTATTGTAAAAATCGAGGCTTTCTTTTTGCCACGTGCACACATTTTCTGAATAGAATGTATACAACTGAAGCAAAACTGACCTATTGGAGAGAACTGTTAAGTAACCTGATCCAGGGCGCCTGTTAGAACTGATCTACGGGGTTAACATTGATTGTAAATGTTGATTCAAGAAGAAGGTATATGTGTATCCCCAAATTGCGTTCAGGGAAGGAGATATGCTAGGGAAACCTGTTGTTTGTGAACAGAGAAAAGCTTGTCATGTGAAGGCTTTCTTGGGCACAGCAGTTGTGAAAAGTTTTTGGGGAAGAAAAGAAGGGACTCAGCAGAATTGCTACTTTGTGCTTCTGGAGGGCAAACTTTGACTTGTTTAGGGGCCTGGTTGTCATAGTCCCTTGGAAGTTTTGAAGGGCAGGAGTCCAGGGAGGTTGGATGTTCTTCAAGAAGGAAGTCTTTAAGGCTTAGAAGCAGGCCATGCTCATGTGTTGAAAAACAAGCTGTTGGGGAAGAATACTAGCGTGGCTGAGCTTTGACTAGAACTTGGGGTGAAAAAGGAGTTTCTGACCTTTGGAAGAAGGAGCATACAGCTTGGGAGGACTACAAAGTTGTGAGGTTATTCAAGAGAAAATTAGAAGGGCCAAAACTCAACTACAACTTAGAAATCCTAAAATGGCTTGAGTTGGAAGGGACCTTAAAGATAAGATCATCTAGTTCCAAACCCTCTGCCATGGGCAGGGACACCTCCTGTGAGTTTGCTCAAAGCCTCATCCAGCCTGGTGAGGGATGAGATGTATACAAACCTACTGGGGCAACCCGTTCACTACCCTCATAGTGAAGAGCTTCTTCCTGATGTACAATCTGTCTATACTGCTCCAGTTTCAAACCATTTCTCCTCATCCTGTCACCACAAGCCCTTATAAAAAGTCCCTCCCCAGCTGTCCTGTAGGTACCTTCAGGTACTAGAAGGCTGCAATATGGTATCCTGGAGCCTCATCATCTTCTAGCTGAAGAGACCCAATTCCCTTAGCCTGTCCTCATAGGAGAGATGCCCCAGCCCCATGATCATCTTTGTGGCTCTCCTCTGGACTCTGTCCAGCAGTTTGATGTCCTTGTGTTTGGGGGCTCCAGAGCTGGATGCAGTACTCAAGGTGAGGTCTGAAGAGCAGACTAAAGGGGTAGGGTCACCTCCCTTGACCAAAAATATTTCTGTAAATACATTAACACCAAAAAGAGAGCTAAGGAGAATCTCCATTCTCAGTTGGCTGAGGTACTTAATGCCTTACTTGCCTCAGTCTTTTTTTTTTTTTTNAGTCTGGCCTTGGCGCTGGTGAAGGTTATGGAGTGTCATCGTGTGGCACGTGCAGGACAACCAGGCAATCAGAACCAGTCAGCACGCATTTATGAAAGGCAGGTTCTGCCTGNTCAGACTCCTGAGATGGAAGACAGGAAGCCCCCATAATCCAAAGGAAAGTGGTTAATGACCTGCTATATACACCATTTAGACACTCCCAAGAGTATGGTGCCAAATAGAATCCACCCAAAGGTACTGACAGAGCTGGCAGAAGTGCTCACCAAGCCCCTTCTCATTGTTTATCAGCAGTTCTGGCTAACTGAAGAGGTCCCAGTTGAGAGCAGACTGAACGTTCACATATCATAGAATCATAGAATGGTAAGGTTGGAAGGGACCTCAAGGATCATCTAGTTCCAACCCCCTGCCATAGGCAGGGACACCTCCCACTAGTACAGGTCACTCAAGGCCTCGTCCAACCTGGCCTTGAACACCTCCAGGGAGGGAGCAGCCACAACCTCCCTGGGCAACCTGTGCCAGTGTCTCACCACCCTCACTGGAACGAACTTCCTCCTAACATCCAGTCTAAATCTTCCCTCTGCCAGTTTAAACCCATTGCCCCTTGTCCTGTCATTACAAGACCTTGTCAATAGTCCCTCCCCAGCCTTCCTGTAGGCCCCCTTCAGATACTGGAAGGCTACTCTAAGGTCTCCTGGAAGCCTTCTCTTCTCCAGACCGGAGAGCCCCAACTCTTGTAGCCTGTGTGAGGCCCATCTACAAGAAGGGTCAAAAGGAGGAACTGGGGAGCTACAGGCCTGTCAGTCTGGCCTTGGCGCTGGTGAAGGTTATGGAGTGTCATCGTGTGGCACGTGCAGGACAACCAGGCAATCAGAACCAGTCAGCACGCATTTATGAAAGGCAGGTTCTGCCTGACTAACCTGATCTCCATTTATGACAAGGTGACCTGCTTAGTGTATGAGGGAAAGGCTGTGGATGTTGTCTACCCAGGCATTAGTAAAGCCTTTGACACCATTTCACATAATATTCCCTTGGCAAAACCCAGCTGCTTATGAGTGTCCGGTTTGCTGAGTGCAGAACTGGCTGGAGGGCTGGGCACAAACAGTTGTGGCCCATGGAGTTAAATCCAGTTGGTGGCTAGTTGGGAGTGGTGTTTCCACAGGGCTCCTTATTGGGGCCAGTTCTCTTTAATACCTTTATCAATGGTCTGGACAAGAGGCCAGTAAGTTTGCAGGTGACACACCAAGTTGAGAGGGAGTGTTGATCTGCTTGAGGGTAGGGAAGCTCTAGAGAGGGTTAGGCTGGATTGATGAGCTGAGGCCACTGGTATGAGGTTCAACAAGGCCAAATGCTGGGTCCTGTGCTGGGCTCACACCTCTGTGAACACTTCAGGCTTGGGGCAGAGTGGCTGGAAAGCTGCCCAGTAGAGAAAGACCTGGGGGTGTTGGTTGACAGCCAGCTGAATATAAACCAGCATGTGGCCAAGAAGACTGGCAGCATCCTGGCCTGGATCAGCAACAGTGTGGCCAGCAGGAGGAGGGCAGTGATTGTGCCCCTCTGCTCAGCACTGGTGAGGCCACACCTTGAATACTGAGTTAATTTTTGGAGCCTTCACTGCAAGAAGGATATTGAGAGGCTGCAGCTAGTCTAGAGAAAGGCATCAAAGCTGGTGAAGGGTCTGGAGACCAGGTTTTCTGACAAGCAGCTGAGGGAGCTGGGGATCGATTAGTTCAAAGAATTGGAGATTGAGGGGAGACCTCCTGGCTCTGCNTAATATTCCCTTGGCAAAACCCAGCTGCTTATGAGTGTCCGGTTTGCTGAGTGCAGAACTGGCTGGAGGGCTGGGCACAAACAGTTGTGGCCCATGGAGTTAAATCCAGTTGGTGGCTAGTTGGGAGTGGTGTTTCCACAGGGCTCCTTATTGGGGCCAGTTCTCTTTAATACCTTTATCAATGGTCTGGACAAGAGGCCAGTAAGTTTGCAGGTGACACACCAAGTTGAGAGGGAGTGTTGATCTGCTTGAGGGTAGGGAAGCTCTAGAGAGGGCTAGGCTGGATTGATGAGCTGAGGCCACTGGTATGAGGTTCAACAAGGCCAAATGCTGGGTCCTGTGCTGGGCTCACACCTCTGTGAACACTTCAGGCTTGGGGCAGAGTGGCTGGAAAGCTGCCCAGTAGAGAAAGACCTGGGGGTGTTGGTTGACAGCCAGCTGAATATAAACCAGCATGTGGCCAAGAAGACTGGCAGCATCCTGGCCTGGATCAGCAACAGTGTGGCCAGCAGGAGGAGGGCAGTGATTGTGCCCCTCTGCTCAGCACTGGTGAGGCCACACCTTGAATACTGAGTTAATTTTTGGAGCCTTCACTGCAAGAAGGATATTGAGAGGCTGCAGCTAGTCTAGAGAAAGGCATCAAAGCTGGTGAAGGGTCTGGAGACCAGGTTTTCTGACAAGCAGCTGAGGGAGCTGGGGATCGATTAGTTCAAAGAATTGGAGATTGAGGGGAGACCTCCTGGCTCTGCAGGGCTAGCTGGGAAGGAGATGTAGTCAGGTGGGAGTTGGTCTCTTCTCCTTGGTAACAACTGACTTAACAAGAGGAAAAGGCCTCAACTTTGCCAGGGGAGGTTTATGTTGGATCTTAGGACCAATTTTTTTCCCAAAAAGGGTTGTGAAGGCCTGGCCCAGACTGCCCAGGCCAGCAGTAGAGTCCCCATCGCTGGAGGGATTTAAAACACAAGTTTATCATTGGATGTAGGGCCTGTATCATAACTCAGACGTGGTCAGATTAAGTCAATACATTCTAATCCCAAATAGATTTAACCGTGTGCCAGTGTTCATAAACGGACATTAACCTACTGGCACTTAAAGGAGCTAAGCATGTAAAATTGTTTTGCTGAATCTCAGTCATAAATTGGTCAGTGACTGGGCTCTTTTCATGGTTTCAGTAGTAACATAAATGGCATTTTGCAGTCATCAGTATTTTTTTTTTTTTTTGTCTTCATAATAACATACACTTTTTCTCAGCAGAAAATTATTTCAACAGGCATCTCATCCTATTAAATGACCTTTACTTATGAAAAATATTTTACTCTACTTGCACTGAATCACAGTAGACAGAAGAATGTAAGCTGAAGAAAACAAAATTACTATTTTTTTCTGGGCAGATTCCAAGTTGCAGTGTTTTTATTTATTATTTAAACATGGCTACTTTTGGTAGAAAGAATTATCAGAGAAGGAAAGTATTATACGTGATACCGTTTGAATGTAATAGTGTTTTGTACTTAGAAGTTTGGCTTTGGTGCAAGTACACTCTTCATATTGTGGCTTTTAATGATAGGAGGCACCATCCCAGTTAAAAAAGCTGCCTGTGATGCATAGAATGGCATTAATTAAAAAATGAAAAATAGTTTTAGATGCTGATTCTACATAATGTAAATTTTGGACAATCCTTAAATAGCTACTGTTGTGAAACCAGAGCCTCCTTAGCCTTAGAGTTGCAGATTAACTTGTATTTACACACTTTATTATGAGCAGAGATTGAACTCAAATGCTGTTTTATTAAATGAAACAAGTGGTTTGTGATAAAACTCAACCAATTTTAAAATGCTTCAGGTTACTTCTAGTTGTGCAGGAGGTTCTTTTGTGGCTCTTTCTTTTTTAACTACCTATTTTGAACACACATAAAATATTATAACCACACTGTGTCTTTTTACCTGCTTGTCCACGCGACTGTCCCTCCCATGCAGTAACTTTAATTTGGCACTTGTATTCAGCCATATTTGAAAGATGACGTTCCACAGTTGTCTGGAAATCAGTCACCGTGTTGAAGATCCACAGATCAGACTTGCCAACTGTGGAAACGTTAGGCAGTACTGGCATGATTTACTTCATCCTTCCCCCAAGCAGTTCCCTGATTCCTCAGTGTGTGCTCATTGTCCAGCATGAGCTTGCAATCTTCACTGCCATCAATGCCCTTGGTAAGGGAGTTGCTGCAGTGGGCTTGTATTTCCTGGAGAGGATCTATTAGTGTATGGCAGTAGAAGTATTCAGAGGACTGTCATAGGAACACTGCTCACAGGAGAATTTTTTTTCTGCCACACCTCAAAAGTAACATGCACATAAGGAAAACTGTAATAAAGAGCTATTGCATGATACTTTCGTACATATGTTCTATCTATAATAGTGTGGACACAGAACATTGAAGTTTACTTTTTGGATCACAATTATGTTTTCAGAATAGGTTCAGTATGGTTTTAAGTTGCTGGTCACTTCTAAGTAATTGGAATAGAATGATGTTTACATATGTAACTACAAGCAACAAGCAACCCATTTATTTCTGTTGGTAAAAATACCTTTGAGTCATTCCCCTGTGCACATATATTTCTTACTGAGGCTGCAGATATGCTAACAGAAGTCATGCTAATTTGTTGTTACCTTTTCATTCCAGTATTGCAGGAGAGAATAAATTATTTGCATTGATGTGTGAAATGAAAACTTGCCTTTATGAAATGTGTGCACATAATACACAGTTTTCCAGAGCTTTCACCTAGTTGGGGATTTTTCAGAACCGATCTCTGTGTGCTTAACAGTTTCCTGTGAAACAGATTGTGTGCATGGTTTGCTTATGGACAGCTGATTGTAGTTTCATCAATAAAATCAGGATGTCCCTTTTTTTATTCAGTCAAAAATAAATGAAACTCATAGGAGTTTAAAAAGTGTGGTCATAGCTGTTTTAATGTGAAGGTAGGTGTGGGGTTTTATTCTCTGTGTGTTTTTTTAGTATCATGGACTAGATTGCAATGATGCAGTGGATCATATCTGATTCACTTCCATACTGGAAACTGTAAACCAGACTAGCAAGAGTCAGACCAGTTTGTCAGATATTAAAAAGCCTGTACAAATGGCTGCTTTATTGTAGTGTAAAGCACATTGGTTCATGCATGTGGCAATTATTAACTTCTGTTGATGTTAGAGAAGCAGCCATGGTATCATTGCTGAAAAACAGGTTTCAGTGTGTTTTGGCTCAGCTAGCAGAAGTTAGGTGCCATTAGACAAGTATAAATTTAACTAACTTTGAACAGCAGAAGTGTAGGGCTATTGTTTTTACAGGACTTGTATTTTAAACAAGGCATGTAAGTTGTCTTCCTTTTTTTTTTTTTAATGGAACATTTTGTATATAGCAACCAATGCAATAATCAGAAATAACATATTTTAAATAATGTGGCCTCAGAATGATTATTTTACAACTTTCCTGTTGATGGCCCACCAACAATAACCGGGAAAGCAAGCAAGAAGTAGTCAGGGGTCAGGTTTCCAGGGGTCTGTAAACACAAACTGAATGCAAGGGTGTTAAGTTTTACACAAATGTATCTTAACTATCTTTGGTTCTAAATAAGAAGTAGTTTGTTAATAAAACTATTCCAGAGAGGATTATTGCTCATTTGCTTTAATCTTTTGTCTGAGAGATTTAGATGTCAATTGATAATTATGGCAACACTTTAAAATGCTTAGCATTTCTGTTGATACTCTTCCCAGAAGTGCTTTGGACTCCATTAGTAGCAGAGTTAAATTAGCAGCAAGCACTAGTGGAAGGTTCATTCTTTAGCTCAAGCACCAACCTTTAAGAAACGAAAAAAACAAGGATATTCTAGTAAGAAACACTTTATATATTTGAACTTCAGCTAGCTTGTAGCATCTTTCACCATCATACCCTGCAGTGATCCCTTCTACTCAGATTGTATTGCCCTTTACAGAATTTTCTTGCAGTCACTGAGCAGATACCTTAGGAACCTGTAGGAGAAAGTTATGTTGTCAAACTTCATTTTAGCAGAAACCCAAGTCAAAATTGTGTTAACTTGAAAATTCACAGACCCCAGAAGAAAGTACTCACAAGCTTAGTTTTGCCCAGAAAGAGTAGAGAATCAGAATGAAAAACTTCTGATATGTAAAGCTGTTGTCTTCAGTCCTGCTATAACCCATGCTACTGTTTGCCTACCATCATCAGCAGAGGCCAGACCATTGTTGTTATACAAGAATGATGCCAGGATAATGAATTTAATATATATGAATGTTTTGAAGTAAAAGATTTATGACTGCCACTAGTTCTTTATTTTTAGACTATTTTGTGTTTATATAACTGACTTTTTTTTTTGCCCTCTTTGCCCTCTCATACATGGTAAAGATGTTCATCGTCAGTTAAGTGAGACTTGGCTCACTGGAAAGGAGAAGGAGGAGTACAGAGAAAACACTCGACAATCCTGGCAGTAGAGTCCGTCATTCCCCCCTAATCTCAATTTTGTTTTAACTAATAACAAGTTAAATTGCTCGGTTGCTTTACACTTCCACTTTCTAGTCATGTGCTGGTGTTTGCTGTTTTGGTGCTGTGACACTGTCAGTGTTTCTTGTTCTGTGGAACTGTTTCCCAGTAGTATGGAGAAACACCTATATGCAGTTTCTGTTTTCTTTGAAGTAGTTCTTATCATAATTCTTTATGCCATAAGAATTACCACAATTTGTAAGTTTTTACTGTAATATACAGCTAGATATATGCCGAAGGACAGAGGTGAAATTTGTCAGAATAGAATTCTCCATCCAGTTCTGAGCCACTCAAGTATGAGAGAAAGACGGAGCTACTGAAAAGCCCAATGATTGACCTTTTAAGATGCTGAAGGGACTGGAGTACGTCTCTGAGAGAGCTGGAACTGCTTAGCCTGAAGAAGAGGCTCAGAGAGGATTTAATCAATGTGATAAATACCTGAAGGAGGCATGCAGAGATAATGGATCCAGGCTCTTTTCAGAGGGACCTAGTGACAGGACAAGAGACAGTGAGCTCAGACTGAGACACCGGACGGTCCATCTGAATATTAGAAAACTCTTTTTTCCAGCATAAGGATGACTGAGTAGAGAAGCAGGTTGTGAAGTCTTCACCCTTGGGGATACTCCAAAGTCATCTGGACATAGTCCTGAACGGCTTTAGGTAACTGCATGAGCCAAGGGGTTTGACAAAATGAGCTCCCTTTCTATCTCAACCACTCTGTGATTCTGCATAATTTTTAAAATATTTTAGGACATTTTCATAGAATTGTAAAATGTCAGAGGATGGAAGGGACCTTGAAAGATCCTTTGGTCCAGCCCCCCTGCCAGAGCAGGATCACCTAGAGCAGATCACACAGGACTGCATCCAGATGGTTCTTGAATAGCTCCAGAAAGGGAGACTCCACAGCCTCCCTGGGCAGCTGGTTCCAATGCTGTCACCCTCACAGTGAAAAAAATCTTCCTCAGGTTCACATGGAACCTCCTATGTCTCAATTTCCACCCATTGCCCCTTGTCCTGTCATTGGACATCACTGAGAAGAGGCTGGCTCCATCCTCCTGGCACTCACCCCTTACATATTTATAAACATTAATGAGGTCACCCCTTAGTCATCTCCTGTCCAAGCTAAAAATCTCCAGCTCCCTCAGCCTCTCCTGATAAGGAAGATATTCAACTTCCTTAATTTTTGTGGCTTTGTGCTGGACTCTTTCAAGCAGCTCCCTGTCCTTCTTGAACTGGGGGGCCCAGAACTGGACACAGTACTCCAGATGAGGCCTCACCAGGGGAGAGTAAAGGGGAGAGAGACTCTCTCTTGACCTACTAACTGCACCCCAGAATGGCATTGGCCTTCCTGGCCAGAAGAGCACACTGCTGGCACATGGCCATCCACCAGGATTTCCAAAGTCCTTCTCCCCTTCACTGCCCTCCAGCAGGTCAGTCCCCAGGTTTTGTTCTTTCCCAGGTTTTGGTGAGTTGTGCAAACTAATTTTGTGTTAGAATGATACTAGGAGTACATGCAAGGTCCTAACTGCTGATCAGAAAAGTAGAATATTGCTGCAGTCTTGAAGTAACTTACTCTAAGATTAAGAGTCTTTGAAATTTCATTAGAAGAAGATGCATGAGGATTGAAATTCAATTTACCCAAAGTGATCTTTAGCGAAGTAACTTACTGTTCTTGTGCTAATTTGTATGATTTGGACAGTTAATGCATGGTGTCTTGAGAGAGTAGGACTTCATAAAAATCTCAAGGAAACCACAAATTGGAAAGCACAAAATGTTTTTTTTCTTGTCCCCCTGTTGTATGTGTCATGAGAGAATGACCATACAGATGGTGTTTCTAACTTTGTGATAAAATGTGAGTACAGGGAAATGTGAGCATAACAGGTTAAACTTCCATTCTTTTTTGTTGCTTTTCCTCAGAATAATAAAAGAGTTGTAAGCTGACAGAATGGAGCTACAGACAAGAAAGCTGTGTATTTTGTTTGGGCAGGGATAAAGTTCAATGAAAATAATTGGTGATTTTCAGGGAAGAACAAAGGAGCTGATTTTTAGAATGTAAAAATCACCACCCTCCTTCCTCTTTCCTCAGATTTTGGGTAAGGTAGAACTTGGCAATGTAAATATATGCAGTAATCCATCAAAGACAGAACTGAAGAACCTGCTACTAAGCTTATAATGAAATTACTGAGTCTAACTAAATGTAAATCACTTGTACTGTCTTTTTTTTCCTTAACCAGGCATTACAGAGCTGTGGTATAAATGACACTATCAGTGTAAATTAAAGCAGTTCTTATCTTTGCTTTGAGAAATGTAAAGTATTTTCCTCTTACTGGAAATGTAGTTGCTGCATATCTGTCAATGGTCCTGTAGTGTGGACGATACATTCTTATGTCTCCTATCTTGTGTCTGCTTATTTGCTTTATCAGTACCTAGCAGGGAGCAAGATAACTTCCCTATTCCAGATTCTTGTGTGGTATTCCAAGCTGGAGATTCTTCTTTGCCTTTTACCTTCAAGGAAACAGAACTTTCTGTAGCAGGGTTCTGTGTTTAGGAAACTGTAGAATAGCCTTCACTCACCGTTGTGGTGGTTGTGTGTTTTTTTTGTTTCAGGGGACATATCTTACACTGTGTCGTATGATAAATCATCTAAGTATGCCTGTTACATGGCTCATGGTGTGTATCTTGACAGCTGAGGGATAAACAACTGAAGATATCCATTAGTACTATAGTTTTTCAGTGGTGCAGGCTTTTATATTGCCTTTGACAGGATTATTTGCACATTGACCAATTTGAAGCCTTTTATTATTCTTAAAGTGTAACATGTTATTTCAAAGTTGCTGTTTTAATCCAATAAAACGTGTCCACTAGTTTATTATTTTCTATTTGTAATTCTACCTTTTAATAATCATTCTTCATTTCTGCAGGTACGAAGACAATAAAGGGAAATATGTAAACATACTGTGATTTTGAAAATTAGGAAAATTACTATTTGTTCTTTGCCATGCTAAAGTTAGCTTGCCAGATTCAGTGCCATTTTTTGGTAAGGCAGTAGACTTCTGAAACTAGCCAGAAAACTTAAAACCCACCAATCAACCAATCAGAAAAACCCACCTGTCCATAAAACCAAAGCCATTTTCACACCTTTTGTTGATCATTCCAAAAAGTGATGCTGCCTTCACTACTATGTGTGACTAAGGAACATGTTGTGTGATCCATTATCTTACAATTTTCACAGTGATTAATAAAGAGCAGTGATCCAAAGTAAATACAGTGATTTAAACCAATAAAAGTTTACTACAAGAGTTTTAATTTAAATCAAGCATTTTGCTAAACACTGTTAAATGAAAATGAAGACGTAATATTTGAATCACAAAAGGGGCATTTTATTATCACAGCTTCTTCATATCTTGATATATTTTTAGTACATATTGCTGCTATTTATCTTCCATTAGTAGGTACTTGTTAATGACACCTCCCAATGTGTGGCTCCGTAACTCAGATTTGAATACATGCTGCTTCTATAGTAGCATAAAAGCAGGCTGTGGTTCTCAAGGACAGAATTGAAGAGTGCACATTGTGAAATACAGAAGAGGGAATGTGATATTACTGTCTAAGCACTATGTGATACGTAAAATAAGTGCTAGAGTGATCCAGTTTGTGCCAGATGTCAGAGCAGGAGACGATGATTGTTATCCTGGAAGAAAATGAGCTTACAAACTATAGGTGTTTGGCCTGATGAGGGTATGTGTGAGTGCTTAAACGTTCTATTATGCTGACTTGGTTTGTGGATAGATGGAAATTCTTGGTCCCTGTGAGCAAGATATCCCAGTGTCTAAAAGTGCTACACCTTTGTGCTTAAAGGAGATAATGTTATCTTGAGCAGGAGTGAGTTAGAAGTACAATAAATGATTGTTGTTATATATATACATACTTGCAGATAAAAATTGTCTCAATTTCTGCAATTTACAGATTCACAGATTTCATCAGGTTGAAAGGGACCCTCAAAGACTATCTTATCCAACTCTCCTGCAGTAAGCAGGGACATCTCCAGATAGGTCAGGCTGCCCAGGGCCACATCAAGTCCGATCTTGAATGTCCAGGGATGAGGCCTCCACCACATCCGGGGGCAACCTGTTCCAGTATTCCACCACTCTTATTGTGAAAAGCTTCATCTTAATCAACCTAAGTCTACCCTGCTCCAGTTTCAAACCATTGCCTGTCATCCTATCACTACAAGGGCTTCTAAACAGCCCTACCTACCCCAGCCTTCCCATAGGCCGCCTTCAGATATTGAAATACAGCTCTAAGCTCTTCCTAGACCCTTCTCTTTTTCAGCCCGAATTCTTTCAGCCTGTCCTCATAGGAGAGGTGCTTCAGCCCTCTGATCATCTTTATGGTCCTCCTCTAGACCCACTCCAGCAGGTCCATGTCTCACTTGTGTTGGAGGCCCCAGAGCTGGACACAACAACAGTCTTCTAGTTGAATGTATTCTGTTTTTTTTTTTTCCCAATGTGCCTATAAAATATATGCACTGTTATACAGTAAATAATATGATCTTAAAATTAATTTTTAAAGAATCAAATACATATTTCATACCCTAGCTAACCATGTGTTAGCAGGAGACTTCAGTGTTTGGAGACAGTAAGAGTGAATTTTCAATGTTCTACATATGATTTCTCAACTTCTCGCTCTAATAGCGAACATGTCTAATAAAGGTACCTAGATCTGTGGTGGGAATTCAAACATTAAAAACTTCAAACTATTTGTATTCACAGTTCTAGTAACCGTAGAATAATAATGCAAAAAATTGTCACTTCATTCCTGTACACTGTTTACCTTTGCCTTTTTCATTGTGGTTTTGTTTTTCAGTTAGGTAACATAATTTATTACTTTTTTTAGAAAAAAGGAAACAACTCTCGTGTTGCCTCTACAACAGAGGGATGTAGTCTGTCCACTGAAGAAAGTAGGGTCTGCAGCTGATGGGAAGGCTATGTGTGACTTTTGCTGTTATAAAGCACTGCTAACTTACTCACTGTGTGGCTTCCTGACTTTAGGATGGCTTCCTGAGTTTAGGACAATGGTCATTAAAATGGACAACTCCCATTTTCTGCTGTTCAGAAAGTGGTTTCTTTGTACAATGAAACTGAATTAGCATTTCTTAACGATCATTCTGGTTTTGCTGTTAAGATGTGGGCAAAGGCCTTTGTTTCCTGCCACTTCTAGAAAATGGGGTATTTTAGGGCCATGAACATCCGTTTTCCTTTTTTACTATTCCAGTAAAAGGGTTTTCCAAGATGACTTTTAAAAGTATCAGTAATGGCAGACCTTGTCTTGTGTAGAGAAACTTCCTTCAGTATTTGCAAATATTTATGTAAGTTTTAGGGAACAAGTGCCCTCATTTCATCATTGTTACTTCTCTCAGATTTCAAGAGACACTTGCTCTAAATGTTAACAGAAGTGTGATACAATTTGACAAAATTTCCCTAATCTCACTTACTCTTTTATAATGCTGAACTTTGTTAGTGGTCCTGTCACAGTAAACATCCAGAGCAAAGTCCTGAATTTACTAACGAAAACAGAATGTAACTTGAAAGCTCATGTTCTTTCAACCTTTGTTTGCAATATAATTAAAAAGGGCACCAAGTAATTCTAGAAAATGCAGGCATATCTTTTGTAGTATGTTTGCACTGGGGAAAGAAGCAAATTGCAGTTGAGAAAGAAGGTATCTTGCCTCATGGTTTTATGAAAATGGTGCTTCTTTTGCTGCAATCAGTGCTTTTAGATTCTAAGTTTTGATTTAATTGAGAAGATGCCACTGCCAGAATGTAAACCAGTTATTCTAGTTTTGCTTTACAAACCGCTTTGCAAAGTGATAACAGTAACAAAGGTGGGAATTCACACTACCTAGTCTTCCCACTTTGAGTCAAACCTCAATTAGCTCCATTTATATGCTGATATCGAGCACAGGAAACTTCCTTTTTCTTTATATGTACATGATAAGAAAATAATCTGGAGAAAAAAAGGATAGATTATAATAACATAAATGATGAAATCTGAAAATAAAGATAATGCAATCTTTTCTGTTCATATTTACTACCCCATTCTCGGAATGAGAAGCAGTTTTGACCTGTGTGTCTGTAGTGCAGTGAAATCTATGAGACACTTCAGCTGTGCCTGGTTAGTCCTGAGAAATATAAACAGAAAATTTACAGTCTTCTCTTTCAGGCACTCTACATTTACTGTTCTTTCTGTTGTTCTAAATACTCATCTCCCACCTATCTCCATGAGTGTGGGATGTCAGCTGTTGTTGGGCTTTTATTCTCAAATTGTTAGGATTTTGTTTTCATTTAAGGATACTTTGGCGTTATGCTTTGTAATAACCATTCTGAAAAATATATTCTGAAATTAACCACAGTAGAATGCTTTTCTGTTGGGCTTTGTTAGTGGAGCGGCAGTGAGTACTAAGAGAGTTGTTCTTTTATTGCAGTTAAAAGGTAAATTCTGAACTCTCCATGTTTATACACCTGTGGTTGTATCAAGGAAGAGAATTTTTAGCCTGAAACAATATTCTTTGGTAATTTCCAATCTTTTTTTTTGGTTGTTGTTTGTTTGACAGAGAAGTCAGTGTTGTGTAACTTGCTAAAGTTCACGCCAAATTATATCTTTCCTGTTGAGTTTTAGCTTATCTTTCCACTTAGTTTTAGCATTTGTGTATTTAAGGCATCTGTTTACTCTATATTTCGGATGGTAGAGCCAAAAACAGTCACTGTGCCTATATTTAGGAAGAAAAACACTGAGGTATGTAAGGAACATGTTATTTATTTATAAGTGTAGATGCTTCCTTTTGGTTTTAGTTTCAAATTTTAAAAGCATCAATCTTGGTATATACATTTCTGCAGCAAACAGTATGATTTTTCAGACCTCAGAGTCACTTGTCTTAGTCACATTTGCCCTAGTTTATGTCTATGTAAACATAAAAATATGAATTATTCCTTGAACTTACTTGTATTGTAAGTTTTTTGGTTTTTTTTTTTTTGTATGTTAATTTTACACCTGTAGAGCAAGCCCGTACATGGTCAGTTAATGCAAATTCAATTTTGAGTAAAACAGTAAAATTATCAATCAGAATCATGTTTGCCATAATAGATGCAACTAGTTGATGTCATTGAGTTGGACCTGTTAGTAAGTTGTAAAGTGAATGGTAGAAATGTGTGACAGGCAACTATGCAGTACTGAGGTAATGAAATCTCACAGCTATCGAAACTTAACTTTATTGTTTATTTAATCCTTTTTGGTTGTGATGATCAATATTATCGCTTTTCCTAATAGAAGTTTAAACCAGTTTACAGTTAATACCATTGAACTGGTACCATTTTCTGTTCTGCCTTATGTGGTCTTGTGCTTTAAATAGTCCCACTGCAGTGGCTGCATCCTGCCCTTGTTTTGCACTGGATTGCATGCTTGCTCAGCTGAGCAGAGTGAGACATTGAAATGTTTATTGCACCATTTAACATTGAAGATTGACTTCAGCAGGTCTTTAGTCAAAGAAAATAAGAGAATACAAATGCAATTTGTTGAAGAAGCATGTTTCCCGTTAGTGTGTGATGTAATTTGTGTCGTATGAAGCTTTGACATGGCTCTGGACAGTATGAAGTGATTTTGCTTATGAACATGCCTAACATTGATTTTTATTTTATTTTTTTTTTCCTTTGGGAATAATATTTAACACATGCAGACCCTGAAGTATTGGAGCTATAGTAAAGCCTGTTTTTAAACCTGTTAATCTGTTTCTACTTGTACTTCTGCCATCTTTTGTATTACAATTTCTTAAGTACCTATTCCAATTTTTTTTGTGGGAACTTATTTGGTTACATTTGGTTTTGCATTTGTGGTAAAGTTGTAGAGGATTTTCCAAGTAGTGACTTTGTTCATGTATTCAGGACAGAGAAGATACCAAAAAAACCCTCTTCTCTTTTCTCAGTCCTTAGTTTACATACTTGCATGCAGTTAGAGCAAACAAAGTGTAGAGGAAAACTAAATAGCCAGTGAAAAAGTGTTGAAGCAACAGATTAGCAGGGAGTATCAGGCTAAATCTACTAGTCACTATTTCCTCCCATTCCACTCTTTTGGAAGTGGAAACAAATAGGCTATTTTCCAATGCATTTGAATCCCTAGGGACCTGGGTAGCTTTTCTACTGAGAAAAATTTTCTTCTGTTTGGACAGTATGAGGAAGTTGTGACTGCAGCATGCTGTCTGCCTACCAGTGTGGTGGCTGGTTATCATCCCTTACAAACGACAAGCTGGAAAATGAAAAGCTGTTTTCACTATCCTCAACTCTATTGGTCCTTTTACATTTGTCCCAAGGTGCTGGTTTTGGTGGGCTATTCATTGCCTTCAGGACTGATAGCAAATCCGAAATGCAGCAGCGTCACAAATGTAGACGTGTAGTCAGTAGTAGACTGGATGTGCAAAATTCAAACAGTCAGCAAATACATGAGCTTCAGCTAATACAGGAAATACCATGTTTCTGAGTTAGAGGAAGAAATGGGATTTTGTTTTCTGCTTTCTGAAGGACAGTTTAGGGTTTCTAGTCTGCCAGCAGGATGGTTGAGAGCAGCAAAACACTTACTTTAAGCTTTTCCTCTATCAAATGCTTTGTTCCCAGCTTTTAAATGGTAGTAGTTACTGTGTCATATCTCCTTCCATCACTTCTCTTGATTCAGGTCTAATAGGTTGGGGTTTTTTTTTGATATTGTCAAAGCATGCCAATAGGATATAGAAGGAAAACAGTAATGTTTTGATTTCTCCTTGGGATAGCAAATGTGATTCCTTTCCTGTTTAGGTTTATGATGTTGCCAAAGACTGTTAGGAGGAATGATTTGCTGCTGGCTGTCCTTTGACAAGGGAGAAAAATACCTGCTGTTTTCTTGGCAGGCCCAGGAGTGTAGTTTCACAACAGTGGCCATAACAAAAACAAAAATAAAAAGCCCAAAATACAACAAAACAAAAACCCCACAACCTCCTCCTACCCAGAAAAAATAAATCACAAAAAAGAAAGGAGGCAACTGTTGGTGTTCAATGCAAATACCTTTACAGTTTGTTATTTAAAATTAAATGTAAGAAACTGTGGCTGTTGCTGATGTAATTACATACCTATATTTCAATTGTAACTTAGCTTACCTAACTGTAAAAAGAAATTTTAGCTCGTATAGTTTTGTATAAATGTCTATGTTTTCTTGATTGTGCCACTGTGAGGTAGGCCAGCTTTATGTTCCTATCCATGTTACACTCTAGAGGAAAAGTGTTCTGTTTCAAACAAAATCCCTAAAGAAACCAATAAGAAAAAGATCTCTGATTTAACCCTAGCATTATTTGATATGTGGGCATTTATGCATACTTGCACAGCTGAAGTTTTCCATCAGTGTAGCTGCAGAGAGCATCTACAAACTTTGTATAGCGACTATGTGTTTAATACTGCAACAGATCACACAATCACAGAATGGTGGCCTTTGGAGGAGACCTCTGGAGAACATCTAGTCCAAGTCCTCTGCTAAATCAGGGTCATCTAGATCAGATTGTCCAGGATTGTGTCAGCACTGTGCTCATGTGGCCAAGAAGGACAGCGGCATCCCGGTTTGCATTAGAAACACTGTGGCCAGTAGGAGTGGGGAGGTAATCATCTCCTTGTACTCAGCACTGGTGAGGCCACACCTTGAGTATTGTGTGCAATTCTTGGCCCCTCTATAGGAAAGACATTGAGGGGCTGTAGCGTATCCAGAGAATGCCAACAAGGCAGGTGAAGAGCCTGGAACACATGGCCTGTGAGGAGCATCTGAAGGAGCTGGGGTTGTTCAGTCTGGAGAGGAGGAGAATGTGGGGAGACTTCTCCACTCTCTACAACTACCTGAAGAGAGCTTGGAGTGGGATGTGGTCAACCTCTTCTCCTTGATGACAAGTGGCAGGACTAGAGGAAATGGTTCAGAGGATCCTAGAGGTTCCTCTAGTCCCAGATGACTAGAGATTCAGGCTGGGTATTAGGAAATATTTCTTCATGGAAATAGTTATCAAATGTTGGAGTGCTTAGGGCTGTGGTGGAGTCACCACCTCTGGGAGTGTTCAAGCCACATGTGGACCTGGCACGTAGGGAAGTAGTTTAGTGTTGACCCTTCAGTGCTGGGTTGAAGGTTGGACTGGATGCTCTTGAAAATCTCTTCCAACCAGATGTATTCTGTGATTCTGTGTCCAGGCAGGTGATACTGTTGAAAAAAATCAAGCTGACAAAACCAGTTATTAGAAAACCCCAACAGTACCAGATGTTACTTGCTGTAGCAGTAGAAATCTTCCTGAAGTGGCTGTTCAGTGTGTTTATAAAAACTTCATCTACCCAAGGGAAAAGTAATCTGGGAGGAAAGCAATCCAAACCAGTGTTCAAAAATTATTTTTAGTTTTAAATTTTCGATGAAGTATATATGGATTTTGTAATGATGTAGAGATGATTCTGAATTTTCATAGTGTGAGGAGGATTTGAAATCTTTCTGCTAGAAGGCATCAATAAGGTGATAAAACTCTAGTTCTGTATAAACAGAATTTTAGATTCTTGTTGATTTCTGGGAGGCCAGAATTATTTTTGCGTTTTGAAGTTAAGGATTCCTTTGATTTAGTGAGTGTGTGTACATCAAAGGGGAACACATTGTACTGCATGGTTCACAATTCAGTAAGTGTAATGTGGGTATGTGTATTTAAACAGCTGGTTGCAAACAAAAAATGTGATTACATAACATTTGGCTTAAACTATTCTTGTGTTAATCACTACAGTATCTGCCTGTGGGAAGCAGGCTTTTCAGTACACTGGAAATACTTGGCGTATGGGATTTTTTTGGAGAAAGTTTACTTTTCTGTTTGGTGTCTTTGACCTTGGAAAAGTTGTGATGAAAGGATGACTCAACTGATTGTTCATTATTTTTCTGTTTGCAGGTTGCAAAACAGCAATGTCACAGAACTGACTACATTCATCACAGTAAGTAAGCTGTGGCAGTAAGCATTCCGATAATTTTCTCAGAAGCATGAATCATAATGGGAAAAGGCAAATGTTATGAGTACTATATTCTGCATCCAGGTCCTGATTTCAACAAGACACTAAGCACAGGCTTAACTATCATGCTTAGATTCTTAGTCCACATGGGCTTTAGTGACTTGAGGCTTAACTATCAAGTAGGTCTTCAAAAATGAATGTCCACAATAACTGGATTTCTTTACATGTCAGTTTGACAATAAATATGATAGAATGTAGTTTTACTGTTTGTGTATTTTTAGTATACCTTCAGTAGTTTCTGTGTCTGATAATATACAGTTCAGGGAATATTTATACAATCATAGAATTGTCAGGGCTGGAACGGACCTCAAGGATCATCTAGTTCCAACCTCCTCTGCTATGGGCAGGAACACCTCACACTAGATCAGGTTGCTCTGAGCCCCATCCAGCCTGGCCTTAAAAACATCCAGGGATGGAGCTTCCACCACCTCCTTGGGCAACCTGTTCCAGTGTCTCACCACCCTCACAGTGGAGAACTTCTTCCTAACATCCAATCTGAGTCTACCCACATCTAGTTTTGCTCCATTCCCTCTTGTCCTATCACTACTCAACATTCCCTCTTGTCCTATCACTGCGCAACATCCTAAAGAAGTCCCTCAACAGCTTTCTTGTAGGCCCTCTTCAGATACTGGAAGGCCACAATAAGGTCTGCTCTTAGCCTTCCCTTCTCCAGATCAAACAACCTCAACTCTTTTAGCCTGTCTCCATAGGAGAGGTGCTCCAGCCCTCTGATCATCTTTGTGGCCCTTCTCTGCACACATGTCCAGCATGTCCATATCTTCCTTATAGTAGGGGCTCCAGAATTGGATGCAGTACTCAAGGTGGGGTCTCATATGAGAGTGGAGTGGGGGGTGGGGGGAATCACCTCCCTAAAATTTAAAACTAATTGAGAGATTAGGATGAGAGTTTTGATTCTAAAATCAATTTTAGCAGCTTTGAAAAGTATTTTGACTAGTCAGAATGCAAGATGTTTTGGTACATGATGAGTATGAATTGTTTATTTATAGTAGTCTAGTAGACTATCTATGAATGAAATGAAGAATTTTGCATTTATGCCAATTTTGCTTGGTTTTTTTTCAGGATGACTACAGAAAAAAAAAAAAACAAAACATGTTTGTGTCTTAGTCCAGGACTTTGCTTTAGACAAAGTTAACAGTGGAAACTAAAACAGATTAAGAGATTTAAACAAAGTCTGAGTGGAGTTGCTTAGCTCACAGATGCAACTTCTGTCATATACAAGAAAAGAGAAAAATCTGAAACTGATTTGAAATTACTTTTCAAGTCTATTATTTTGGTACTCCTCTCATAACCATCAATTCTTCCTGCACTTGTGATAATATACCCTGAAAAGACATAGTCTAAGTTTATGTCCAATAATGGATATATCGATTAACAAGACCCTTGTTTAGATCCCAGATCGGAGCCTTACTTTTCAGTAGTGATCTTTATGCCCACATCCCAGAAGTAACTTTACAATCAGTGAAGATAAAATTTGGACTGTCAGTAGGACAATGCATCATTTTTGCATGCTGGTTAAAGTAATTTTTAAGTTTAAACTTGAAAGGCTTAGATTTTAGAAACACTTCTTCAAGTGTACAGTTGCACACTTCCTGTGCAGCGAGGAAAGAAAAGCTATTAAAACCGCTTCACGTGACTTAATACAGTATTGACTGAAATGAGAAGAGCATCAGGATCTGCTGAATTCAATGAATGAACAGTTTTGTTTGGAGAGAGCAGATCTATTAAACAGGAGGGATCAAGTGAATTAAAAGCTGTGCTGGTTTGAGGGAATATTTTAACGAGAGAAGCTAGATTATTGGTTGTGAAAAAGAAAATAATGATGAAGTCTGTATCATTGGTTTTCTGAAAGGAATAAAAAGCCAAAAAGTAAACAATTTGCCCCACTCTGGTCTGGGACGCTTTATCTATTTGCTTCCTCTTCATTCTGCTCTAATACCTCTCCACTAATCTTGGCTAACACATAACAACATAAGACTTGCTGGTTGTTTCGTTTGCCTGTCTGGAAAAGTAAAGGGAGAAAGAGAGGGTAGCTTTGAGCCCCTTCTGGGCAGTTTCCTTTGTCTGGGAGGGATTTTGGATTTCTGTATTATTTCTAATTTGTATATAATTGTAAATATTTATAAATATGTTGTCTATATATGCTTGTAAATTTAGCTTTGTTGTAGATATAGCTTCATCTTCCCAGCCATCTGAGCCAGCATGGTAAATTTCAATAGTGTGGGGCAGGAAGAGTTCCTAACCCACGACAAAGGTCAAAAAAGAACAGTTTTTTAGTGAACACAGTGATATGAGAGAAGGTAAGGGCAGTAGGTAGAATAGCCTGCTATTTTGAAGTGAGAAGTAGGAATCTGAACCAATTTTGTTGGTGTTGTTTGTGGGTTTTATTTTCGTCGTTGGTTTTGGTGGGGTTTTTTAATGTGTTGTGGTTTGGTTTGGTTTGGTTTTGTTTTGTTTTAAGAAAAAGCAGAGCTGGGCAAGTCATGTACCTAGGATTTAGAATTTATTTCAGGGAACAGACATTGTTAAACTTTCTGTAACACAGTAGTATACTGCCAGTTCCTCTAAGGTGAGGCGATTTTAATGAAAAAAAGCTTTCTTTTCCTAAAAGCTGAACTCTGTTTTTATTAAGTAACTTTTTTTCTGGAATGTACTGAAACCAAAAGACTGCTACCTTCCCAGACTCTGTCTCAAGAAGGATGTCGAAACTTCATAAACAAGCTTTCAGTTTTGCAGCTGGTCGGAGGTTGTAGTACCCAATTTGTTTTAAACATTACCTGTGTGCTGGGCTTTAAAAAGCTGAACCTGATAACTTTCTTACTTGTTTAAAAAAAAAACAAACCAACAAACCAAACAATATAATCCTTTTCCTTGGGAATGAGATGGAATTTCATTGAGAGCATAGAGTTATATAGAAATGAGGAAACACTTATTGCTCTAGTTGAAAATGTCTCTGACTTTCCTGAACACTCAAGTATTCTGAGTCCTTCCTCCATAACGTTTTGGTAGGTGTTACACACAAGCAAGTCTAGATCCTTCTTTGAGGGGCAATTTTCTGTAGACCTACAACCACTGAATGAGATCTGCTAGCTGGCTGCAGGTGATCTCTGTTACTGTGTGAAAAAATCAGGGTGAATATTGGACAAAAATGTGCCTTACTCAGTAGAATGAGAAGAATGCTCCATAAGTGGTCAAATCGTTGTGGATAACTTTTCTCCCTTTAAATATGCAGTTGGAGAAATTTATAGTGAAATTTGTGCTTTTTTATCAGCTTTCCTGTGGGCCTTTAAAAATACAAGGGAAGCTATGGGTGGATAATCTTTCCCTTAACAAGCTTACTTTTGAGGCTGATTGTTGAGTGTCCATTCCAAAGTGAACCATTCTGTCAGTCTACAAAAATAGTGTTTGAAAAGGTGAAATTTTTGGTTTTGACAGTAAAGGTGGATGTACCATTTAGCAAACTCAGAAAAAAGTATAAAAGCGTCCAAAATGGTCCACCTCCCAAAGAGCAGGAGAAATTACTTCATACACATCTAACACCTGCAGATTTAATTGTAACTTTACTTCAGAATAACAGCAACAATTATCATTGACTAAGAAAGTACAAATAATGCAATTTTAACAGTTTTATGTGCTTACAGTAATTACAGAGTGTAAAAAGGCAGAAGGCAATTATGTCTTTTTTTCCTACTTATTTGTGCACAGTTATCTTTAGACAAATCATTAAAAATGAGTTTATTGCTGTGTGTTGCTCACTGGACTGCAGATAGGGTCATTGTGTCTGTATGTGTACACGCTTGCTTATATTTGTATGTTTAGGTTTATTTACCAAAGAAAATGAATGAACATGCTAGATAAAACAATTACAGAAGTAAAATTACAAATTGTCAAGGAAAGAATTAATAAACTGTGTATTTCCCTGTAGAATACCTAGTGGATTTTGTAGTTTTATTGCATTTTTCTTTTAAACTAACAGACTCATTTGATGTGGTCTGTTTTATAATAGGAAGGCAATTCTATAAAAACAAAGCCAGAGACCTCTCCACCACTGTCACAACTTCTGTAAGAGTTGCTCTCAATAGTTTTAATTCTGCTGCTGCAAACCAGATTTAATAATGGTTATTTGCTGAAAGGGTTAAAGAGCAGATTTTGATTATGTATTGTCAATCCATGATTAACATCTATTAGGAGAGTAAGTGGTTTATTAAGCTTTACTGTACAGATGGCAACTGGAGGAGCTGAGATGTAAATTGAATTTTCAGTAGTATTGTATTGTTTAGACCAGCTGGTTTTATCTTTGCAATAGCAGTGATCTGTTTGCACAAAGCAGTGGTTTTGTTGTTTACAGTTACTTCCAAGGTTTAAAAGTTCAGGAATATTTCCAAGTACATACAATTAGGAAAGAGTTCTCACGTTGTTTGCATTGGCTTTCTTATAGAAAGAAGTGTTCTTGACTTCTAAACACAAAGTTATGTTCATTTATGGCAAATGAGAAATATTTTTTTTTAGTAATTAAATCACAGTCTTAATGGGCAGTAGCTTTAATTTAGATGTTTAGGTTAAGAAGGTTTTTCTGGTGAGCTATCAAAAAAAAAAGTTTTTTCCATATGCAAGTTGATGCAACCCTATATTTTGTATATGAGCCTTCAGGGCATTTACTGCAGGTAGCTAATCTGAGGGATGGTGACTCCACCATTGTCCTGGGTAGATGATTCCAATGTTTGATAACCCTCTCTGTGAAGAAGTATCTCCTAGCATCCAGCCTGAACCTCCTTTGGTGCTTGAAACCAATTCCTGTAGTCCTGTTTTTCGCTACCAAAGAGAAGAGACTGGGCCTCACTTTGCTCCAAACTCCCTTCAGGTAGTTGTAGAGAACGATGAGGTCTCCCCTCAGCTTCCTCTTCTCCAGACTGAAGAATCCCTACTCCCTCAGATGCTCCTTGTAGGCCATGTGTTCCAGGCCCTTCATGAGCCTCGCTTCTCTGAACGTGCTCCAGAACCTTGACCTCCTTCCTGTAATGAGGGGCCCAGAATGGAACACAATACTCAAGGTGTGGCCTCACCAGTACTGAGTCCAGGGGGATGATCGCCTCCCTATTCCTGCTGGCCACAGTGTTTCTAATGCAAGCCAGGATGTCATTAACTTTCTTGGCCACCTGAGCACATTGCTGGCTGTCAACTAGAACTGCCAGGTCCCTTTCATGATAGAGAGTGTGTGTATACGTGTGTGTGTGTGTTTGTGTATGTATGTATGTGTGTGTGTATATATATATAAATATTTTAAAAATTATATAAAAATATTTATTCAAATTAAAAAATCAAAACCAAACTGTTTTATCAATCTACATATCATCTGTTTTATCTGAAAACCTACTTCTTTAGTTATTCATTCAGTAAGGCAAGATTCTCATTCCTGCTGTGACCTGTCCCTAACCTGGAATTTGTTTTTTAAATGGGTTTGTGTATACGTCAAGAGATGTAGAGCTGAATGTAGTTTTGTTGGTATCAGTGAAGCTATGACTGTTTATTCTCCATGGTGATCTGTAATAAGGACCTTCCCAGACAAGTTTTGTTTATTTGGAAAAGAAAAAAATAAATAGAGACTGTGGGCCATGTACGTTACATAAATACACATTTCAAAATGATCAGATGTTTTCTAACTGGTTTTACATGTTTTGTCAATATTTGAAAGGTTTTCTTTCTAGGTTTTTCAAAAGGAAGTTATTTAAATCATGCACAGCAGTGAAAAGGATTTGGAGTTTTAATTCAGATGAAGAATTTAGAGGCAGAATTCAGAGGAACTAAAAGAAATGGTATGTTAGATCACAGTTTAAATGCATCAGTTGAATAAAGGATGGGATTGGAGCTTGTAGAGGGGTTTTATGTATCATCTGTTTTAGGTGTATTGCAGAGGTGATGTCAAGGTGAAAGCAGACTTGCAGAATGGTTGGAAATCATTGATATTCTGACTCCGAGGCTGTAAATGGCTCTGTGGCAGATGGAGTCTTTGTCAAGGAAGAAAAATGGCAGCTCTGGAACATCATAGATGGTTTTGCTTAGCAGCTCAGCACATAGGCTGTGACCTTCCAGTGTTCGGGAGTTCCCCCTGTGCTTTAATAAATTGTCCTCCACTTCTATTCCCTAAAAGTTGATAAATGGTAGTCATCGTAATTCCTTACAATTTGGGATATTTCATTGTGAAAAAACATAAGTATGTGTTATTGCCAGATTTTAAAAAAGTAAGCCTTGACAGATGTGTGCAGTTTCTACATGAAGTGCCAGAAGTAGTTTTTACTAAGCATTGTATGTTACTGAAAATAAAGTGGGGTGCATGCTTGTGTGCACAGATAAGACTGCTAGTATAGCAGAAGACTAAAACTGTCTGTAAACTGTTAATTCTCTGGAATAAACCACAAAAAAATCCCCAGTAAACTGAAGAGCGTTAATTTTTAGATGATGATGATACGGTGGACGACTATGCCTTTGATTAATTTCAGCAAAACACAGAATTTTAGACTATACTGAAGAAGTTATTTTGAGTTAGTTCAGAGAGAATAATTATGGTTGATAAATTCAGTCTCATTTCTGAGCCTGTTACTCTTCATTGATAAAACCTCAGATATCTCTTAAAAGCACCTGGCACCATCTCATTCTATGTGCTATTGATGTGGTTTCATCTGTGTTCTTCCGTGAGATTGAGCCTCTATTTTTAGGATGAGGATTCACTTTTATCTGTAGAGCAAATTGTTTCTATATTCTCATTCCTATTAAGGAAATTTGTGCCAAGTTGTGTAAGTTGTGAGGTTTGATGACCTGTACTTAGGATGTATACATACATGTGTCAGGTTACAGAGTGGAATTGCATATTTCAGATGTCAAGTAGATTGCGATGCTTTAGAATTATTCTCATTTAATCCTTTAACTTAAGACTGTATCCTTTAACAGTTCTCTATATTCTTAGGTCCCATACATTTGATGCTAATAAAACCATTGCTGTCAGATGTACTATATGGCTTCAGGAGCCTATCACATCTTGTAGAAGATGCTGGATTGGACAGTTGACCTATATTACAGGGTAATAAGTCACTGTTAAAAGTGTGAGTATTTCACAACTATCACCTGCCAGCCATACTCTTCAGCCTACTTGACAATTGTTAGAATTATAGAAAGCAATCACTGTTTATCACAGAAGAAAATGACCCAGCACTTCCAAGGGTCAAGGTTGTTGCATTAAAGTCTCTTTCTTTCAAACCCTGGAGGTTGTATAGTCTTTGCTTTTAAAGGTGAGCCCACTATAATTAACTGTGCCTCTATCCATCGAGTCTCGATCATTTTGAGATGTAACATGGATGGCTTTTTTGCAGAAGGACAAATGCTTTGTAATTGAAACAGTAGTCTTTTTGATAGTGTGTGATTGAAAATAGTCTTTCACATCTTTTTTATTAGGACATCTTAATGCTTGAATGAGAGTAAGACACTTTCATGTGACACATGCTTGGATGTTTATATCATGTAGCCACATATCCTGAAAAGTGAGAGAAATGGAAGGAAAAATAAGGCCATGTGTTGGATGCTTTCAGCTTTCAAAGCTCTCAATGTAAGAGCTAGTTAACTTACAAAGGAAGAACTGGAGCACATATTAAGACAGTTCATGGAAATTTTTATGCTCTGAATTACTTACCGAGTTTATTACATCCAGTATCTTGATGGTATTCTTCCTGGATTGTATGATATGGTATGATTTGTTCCGGGAATGGTTAAGTCCATTTTCAGACATTTCATTATTCTTCTCTTCTGTTTTTCAATGGTGTCTTGTGCCTTCTGTTTCTGTGATGTTATGATGGCTGAATGTCTTCCTTACGTTCTCAAGATGAAATGAGAAAATAAACTAAAAATTACTTCTGTTTACTCCAAAGGAATTCTGTATGCAGTTTTGATTTATGAAAAGCAACTAACTAATTGGTGGTTTGCCTTCATGAAATTGGGGTTTTTGAGTATTAGTTAAAAAATAATTTCAAAAAGAAAGGAGGAAAAACCAAGTAAACGAACCATCTCCCCTCTATCCTCCCCCCCCCGAAAGATGACCCTACCAAACAAGCCAGTAAACTTTGATTTTTCTCCTGCTTTATATTTGCTTTTGGTATGAGTGTGGAGCTTACCGACAATGATTCTGCCTTGATAGTGGCATTATGGTAACAATATCTTACTTTTATTTTTTTAAATTAGAAAGCTCTGAAAAATGAGAGCAGTGGAAAAAATTGGTGGTCTGTATTATTATTTGTAATAGTTTAGGAATGAATTAAAAACATAGGTTTTGATACTCTTAGAGCTGGGGGTGTAAATAGATTGCATTTTATCTATGAAGTATAAGGCAGCATATATCCCCAAACCCAAAAATACGGTATTAGTGTAATGAGAGAAAAATGTCTTTTAAAATAGCATTGTAATATTTGAATTTTAAAGGCCAGCTTTGAGTAGTAGAAGAAACAATTCTCTTCCATATTCATCTCTGTTTCAGTAAAGTCTTTCGTGTAACTGAGATGTATGCCGCATGCCTACGCATAGTGTTACTGATCTGGCTGGATTGTTTTACTTGATTTCCTGGTGATTTTGCACGTTCATACAAAGCAATTACACCTTTAGCCATGTAATGGTTCTAAATCCTGTTCCTGATTAATAATTAGATAAACAGAGAAGAAAATTTTTAAAAAAAGAGTGGTGTTCTTGGATTAATTTCTTCTGTTAGTCAGAATGCAACTTCAGCTGTGAAGGTATAGTTTGTTTCAAGTGACACCCATTTTTAATTAGATATTCCTGCTGTTTTACCCAGAAACAAAACTCCTTTGTCTCCTTTAGCTCCTTTTCCCCCCTTCCTTTCAAGGCTATGTTAACAATGCTGACACAACCCATGCAAATAAAATCCACATTTAGCAATTAAGTAAAGGAATAAATTCTGTAAAATAAAAAGTGTACTGCATACAGCATTAACAAAATATTTTGCAGTGTTGCTGTACTTGAAGCAGAGAAACCAGGAGGAGGACAGGATGCTGAAAGGTCGAGGCAAAATGATAGAAAGAACAAACGATGCAAAAAGAAAATGACACCGAGGTCTTGGTTTAATACATATGTATTCCAGGTTGATGGCTGATTTCATTAGCAAATCTCATTGTTATGCAATGTCTGTTCTTCTGCAGCAAAATGAATATTGTATTCTCAGAAGGTCTGTGAGTGTGTGTACGTATATGTTTGGAAGATAGAGAAAGAATACATATTTGCAGTTCTTCTGACCTTGTAAAACTTCTGAAAAATTATGTTTTCAAAATAATTTTGTATTTATTTGTTCTAATAAGGTAGTAAATTGATAATTATTTTTATGGAAAACACTTTAACCCTTGTTCTCTGTATACTACTTTGCCTTGTTTTCTACATATTTAGTCTTTTTTGCCAAAACCCTCAATTTGACAAAATAACAGCTAATATGGAATTTACCATATCAAACCCAAAACTGTAAGAATACTGGTCTCTGTAGTGCTTTTAAATAGATAATAGTAAGGTATATAGAATGCTGAAATAATTCAGTCTCAAACCTGCCTGAATGCGTTCCTCTGTGATCTGGTGTAGGTGATCCTGCTCTGGAAGGGGGGTTGGGGATCTTTGGAGGTCCTTTCCAGCCCCTAATATTCTGTGATTCTGTGGTCCTGTGATTCAAGTCTTGTTAGACTCTGGTAACAGAATATATGAAAATACTGAAAAATGGTTTCTTGTAAGATACATGAACTTTATTATGACATAATATGTATATAGGACAATGGGTTCCTGAAGACATTGGTGTGCTTTAGTTTCTTTTATGTTGTTAGTTAAATCTACTCCTGTAATATGAAGACATTTTGAGAAACATTAGACTCAAAATAAGACAAAATATATGAGAAGGCTGTGTTCTACGAAAATTAAAATGCACTGAATTTACTTAATTCATGGATTTTTCCATGCTCTCTTAGAATTTATTCTCTATCTCAACTTTGTGTGGCAACAGCAAATGCATGAAATGCTCCCAAATAAATGATAATTTGGGATCTTGAATAGTTTTGTCATTAGTTCTAGGTAATGAGCCAGAATGAAGAATGCTTTTGGGCATTGTAGTAAAGAACAATGTAAAGAACAAACTAGTTTCCTGGATTCTCATTTGAGTGACATTTACATGTCTTCAACCAGCTCTGTTCTTATTAGGGTTTTGTAAGAGCTACATATTTACTAAGAGTAGAAGATAAGTGACTCATTTTGAGTGGCAGTGCTGTAGAAGCTACCATGTTTATTCCAATTCCAGGATAGAATCTTAAGGATTAAATTGATAGATGAAGGAAGTATTCATGTATTTGGTTAATGCAGTGAAGACTAAACAGCCTTTAAGATGAAAGAGGTAGAACATGCTCTGGAAAGGAAGCCTCTTCCCCTTTGCTTTGTTAGGGCCATAACCACTATAAAGATGCAGATTACTTAGTATCAACTGATGGGTTTTAAAGATTGGTTGGTTTAGTTGGTTTTGGTGGTGAGAAATTAATTGAAACAAGATAATCTTTCTCTTACCTAATGTTTTCATTTGTGGGGACTGACTTCAACAGCTGGCGTAATGCTGTGTAACATGAGAACCCAAGAGTGATCTATCTCTGTGCAGTAGCACAGTTGAGGGGAAAATTATATTGAGGCTTGTGAATGTTGTCAGAATCCAGTTTACACAAATAGGACTTGGTTTTTGGTATGTCATTGTGTGAAGGGCTCTCAGGAGTAAAAGGTGATTGAGACATTTTGGCACAGGCCGACTCTGAAAAGGAAAGTTGGGGGGTGTGTGTGTGTTCATCCCCATCCTCCCCAGCTTTTGCACTTTATCTGGAGGTAATTTTTATTAAGTTGTTAATTTTTCTTGAGTAAAAAGATGATTTAGAACCTCAGGTGTCCCACCACAGAAAATTATTTCTGTAAGTAATCGTATGTCTCTCTTATTTGCCAAAGGATTCCAGATAAAATTACTAGAAGCAAATGATAAGAGTATGTGAAACTTGGAAAAAATAAATGTTACTGATTTAATGCACTAGAGAGATGGCTGCGGGAAGTTCATACAGTCTGAAACCACTGCTTGCAGGTTTCATTCACAGAAGATGCTGGATTTAGGTATCGTGTTTATATTCATAAATGCTCACTATTTTCAGCAAACTTTTATGCTGTGATCTGTATTTCTCACAGCAGTTTTGATATTTGCATCGAAATCTGATGCAAAATACAGATCTCTGGCTTTGCTGGCATTCACTAGAGGTTGTGTAGAGATGAGATGCTCTTCTTAGGAGAGTGTTGGCAGCACTCATGACCTAACTGCTCTGAGATTTCTTTGGCACAGGGTTCTGGATAGGCTTGGATGTTTCTTTTGAGGTTGATACTTGGTTTTTGGATACAATGTTGAACTGATTCTTACACTCAGTAATAATGGAGGATTTGATATGTTTTTTTGTCAAGCTCTGTTAGAAGCTGTTCATGTTCCCAAGGAAAAAAAAACAACAAAAACCCCCTCAAAATTCTGAAATCTTTTTTTATGACCATAGATTTACTGAGCAATCTATTGAGATTTCAGTAAATCTCAAAATACGCACACCCCCCCTCCAAATTCAGTACTTTAGTATGCATTGTTTTAAAAACATTTGCAATTAAAAAAAAATCAAATTAATTTTCAGCACCTCTATTTATAACTAGGTCCATATTCATTAACCATATTTATAGATTGAATTTACTGCATAGAAACTGATATTCTTTTAAAAAATTCCCAGAAATACAGTGACTGTTCAGGTGGGCTCCACAGGTTGATACTGCCATTTCATGAAGGCAGGTGTTGATGTGGATTTAAGACAGCTGGAGCAGTGATCTTCAGTGTCATATTAGACCCATTTTGTAAACGTCATTTTTTCACAGAGCTGAGGTGTTGGACACCAGTATTTTAATAGCTCGTAGAATTTCTGTCTGAGAACATCAGTTGATGAATCATTATTCTCACTTCCTTGCTGACTAACATGGAAATAGTGGGTTGTAGGTTAGTTTATTTACCTTCTCTAATGCTTGCACTGGTGAAAAACAAATCCTTCCTTTTAACATCTTGCATGGAATGTTACTAGGCTAGGGTCTGATTCAACTTGAGTTCAGAACCTTGACTTCAGACCTTGTTTGGCTGCTTCCAATGTCCTAATTTTCTCTCCTTCTCCTTCATTGCTTTCTCAATGCAAGCCAGCTGTTCCACAGTAAATATTTTTTTATGTAATAAGCAATATTGATTGAAGGAGTTCTGAAAAAATTGTCATTTATGAGCTAGGACTTTAACCTGTAGAACTTTTCACACATGATTCTCCCCGAGTCATGCAGTTCTTTGTTCGTTCCTTGATTTGTTTCTTCAGACACAAAACTTCGGTGTATTCCTTAGGTTGTCTTGTTTCATGCTGCTAATCCTGAGAGAGGGGAAAATTTAATCAGTTGGTCCTTTTCCTGCCCCCACCTTTGCATATTTCCTTTAGTTTGCAAATTACCTCTTATTTTACTGCCTCCTAAAATTTAAGCCCTGGTGCTGTTGTTTTAGGGCACTGTAAAAGTTTCACCTCCATCAACTTTATGTGTAATAAGTTGATGAATGTATCCGTTAAAGAAATTGTCTTCTGTCAGTGGATCAAATATTGTTTGGAGGTGTGTTTTTTTTTCATAGTAGCCTAGGACCTTCTTCTGTTCTATGGTGAAAATGTGTTAATATGTTTTGTTGTGTGGTTTTTTTTTTTAACTTATTGAAATTAATTTGTTTGCGAGATTGAAGTTAGGCAACAACTAGCTGTTCTCACTCAATGTGTCAAGACCATATTTGATTCATTCTTTTTAAGAAGGAAAAGTTTTAAAGCTGTTTTAAGGGGGAAAAAAAAAAAAGTATTTCCCCCCCCTGCCATCGTTAGTACATTTCTTCAGGTTGGGGGTTGGGGGGTGTTTGACACTGATGCAAAGTTCCGAATATGCTATTATTCGTTTTTCTGAGTTTGTTTTTTTTCCAGAGTTGAGTCAGGTTACCATGATCCTGCTCTGGCAGGAAGGTTGGACTCGCTGATCTCTGGAGGTCGCTTCCAACCCCTGGCATTCTGTGATTTCACAGCACAGTACCAGAACAACTTCGGGAGCTTTTCGTTCTGGGGGGCGGGCGTACATAAGCATTGTTTAAAATGTTTTTCTTGGGCTCAGCTTAAAAAAGGAATCCAGCAAAAGTACAGTGACTGTGTAACGTCGCGGAAAACATTTCCTTCATAGCTCAGGCATTTTTGTTTTGTGCCTCATGCCATTTAAATCCAGCAAGCCTTTTGTCCCGTGGTGGCGGGCACGGGAGGACGTGTGTGGACTGGTGATCCCGGTGCCCCGCCTGCCTCGGCTTGTTTACCAGGAAATCAAGATGTGTAAACTGCAGGAAGTACTGTTTGACCCTCCCGACAGTATCTCATTACAATAATTGCTAATCTCTGAATAAGACAGCCATGTTTTGTGTGTAACACAGAGGGAGGTTGTGGTGGATTTTAGGTGCTTCCTCAAACGCAGCTTCGTAAACGCTGCCTTAAATGTCGTTTTCAGGGTAGCTTTTGATAACAGACATCTGGCGACCTTTGGGCTCAGCAAGGCTCGGGCAGGATTGCGTGTGTGCTTTCTTCCTTCTTGACTGGAGAGAAAAAAAAAAAAAAGCACCAACCAACACCAAAGCCACGGCTTGTTGTTTTGGAGTGCTGTCCCTGCTCTGTAGCGACAGGATAATGGCTACTTCCTGATTAAACCACTCTCCACAGTAAGCTGTTCGCGTTCTGTCTCTGCTCTTCTGTAATGCCAACCGCTCAGCGCTTTTCCTCTCTGCTTCTCCCCCTCCCTTTTCCCCAGCTTAATAGTTTGAAATGGTAATAGATTGAGAAAGTATATATGCAGTCGCAACTTTAAATTTTTCGATCCTCTTAACACAAATACTGTTCTTTTGTGGGGCTTATCTGAGAGGAGCGATGAGCAAATATATCTGATTTGCATGGGATTAAAAACTATAAAACTATTTAGGTTTTAGACAGCTAGTGGTAACTTTATGTAAAAATACTGATGACTACTCACTGGGTAAATACAGTGGCATGAAATGCATGTCTTTTGTCCATATTACGAAGTACTGGCGTTTCATAGCTTATTTTTCTCTTTTGGAAAGCCATTTAGTGTCTAACAAACTTAGTTTTCAACTAGAACAAAACAGCCTTTTTGTCATCTTTTATCTATAGAAAACATTCTGTATTTATTATAGCTGATGCATCATTTTTACATCAAGTAATTCCTTGGCTGTTGCTGATGGGGGAGGACTAAGTGGGTGTAACATCTATCACTCAGTGCACAGGTACAGCTTTATTTTGCTCCAGTGAATCAATCCAGCAGATTTCATGTTTTAAAACAATGGTGGCAGTGTGGTTTTGGTCTTCTCCTCTGTAAAATTAATCTACAACGATTTTTGTTTTCTTTTTAAGTTAAGGTTGGTCTTGTCCTACACAAACATAAATGTGCATAGAATTTGCAGTAGCATCGTTTGTACCATAAGTTCTATACCGGGTAATACCAACACATGTTCTTGGTTATTTTATATAAGCTTAGAAAGCTGCAAAGTCAAATTTTGCAGTTCCAAAAGAAATTAATATTAAAACTATATTGTGCTCCTGGTACCAAAGACTTAATGATCCTTTAAAAAAATATCTGAATATGGAAAAAAAAACTGTAGTGAGTTGCTAACCAAAATTACTGTTGCTTTTCAAAATGACCATATCTATGGAAAGAAATGTTTGTGCAGTTCAGTTTAGTAACAGGAGGTATCCTCAGAGTTCACAGATACTGGAACTGTAAATGAAATTTGGAGAAAAAAACATTATGCAGTTACAATAAATTGATTTTTCATAATAGATATTTAAAAGAGTAGCTATTTTCCAATTAAATAGGTGTTAACAACTTGGAAAGTAAAGAGTATATAAAATAAATCTTTGTCTGTTTACATGGTAAGAAAGATCAGAAGATGAGGAGCTGAAACAGTGTTCCTCCAGTCTGGGGTAGAAAGATGTTTTTGGAGTTATATGGCCTGTTAGTTGACATGGATTGTTACAGAGATAGAAAGGGGTGTGGACAATAGAGTATCTAGACTGTTATAGATAGAGGTCTATTTATAAAATGAATGTTTTATGGGATAACCTTAGGTTTCTGATGCATGATGCCTCCTTTACAAGGTTCTTAACACTGTAATTTGAAAGGCTGTTGACCTGAAGTACTACTCTACAGTAATCCCTCTTACAAAAGAAGATTCCATTAGTTTTCTGATGAAATACTGAGTTGCTCCTGATTTTTTTAGCTTATTTTGAACGTGATATAATAATGCTTAATATTGCCAGTGTCCTGAAAAATGTTCTGGTTTGGGTGCCAGCAAACCTGTGTCCTCTTCCAGTCTGGCTTGTATTCTTGCACCTCTGGTCATTTTTTGCTAAAGTCCTACGATCCTGGTGTTTTAAAAATATTTTGCTGAATAATTTTCATCTTTCTTAATTTTCTGTCTCTATAGAGGCTGTTAAACACAAAGCTTGGTGCCTCACAGCTTCAGTGAGCCTACTTGTCAAATCCCTATTCCTGTAAAACAGGAGGGACAGCCCTAATAGGTGTCTGCTGAGCTGCCTTCCAGTTCAGTCAGAAGGGGAGGGGAAAGCAAAGGGGGCAGTTCTTCTGGCTGCACGAAGGAAAGCAGATCCTAGTTGAGGGTGCAGCCACAGCTCATCATGGGGATGTCTTGCTGCCATGCTCTTGAAGTGAATGCTGTGTGCCATTTGGAGCTGCTTTCAGGCTTCCTTCTCCCCCACCCTGTGAAAGAGCTGTAGTTTTGCCTGTTAATATAACCGCGATGTACCAGCTTGACTTTGCAGAACACCTTTAAATTCTGAAATAATGGCTTATGGGAATGTTGTTAATCTTTAAATACTTTCCAAGCTTTGCCAAGAAAACACTGTCTGATGCAGCTAAAATGGACTCCTGTATTATAACCAGTATTCTGTGATGGTTAGCATGTGGCTTTGTTAGAAGCCTGAAATCTAGATACATACTTTGACACCTACTTTTGGTTTTGTAGATGGAAGTACGGGTGGCTTCCTGCCTTCTTTCCCTCCAGTATGTGGAAATAAAAATGTGATCTGTCAGGTTTTGTATGTCTAACCACTTCCTTCAAGTGTGTAAATAACATTGAGGTGTCAGATTTGCATCAGCTCAGTTTGTAAGAATAACACTGTGAATGGAGTCATCAAGGATTGTCTTCTGACATGGTAATCACTGCAGAGGCTTCTGCTGAGGCTTGGTTTTATTTCTTTGTATCTTAAGAACTCCATTGTTATTATTTCTAGTTACTCTGTTGAGGTAAACTTCAGTGGATTCCTTGTTTGGGCTTTTTGGTTTTGTTCGGTTTTGGTTTCTTTTGCTTAATATATACATAATTTTTATATGTATATATATATATATATGTAGTTATCATAATGCCTTAGAACTGGAAGAAACACTGAATGTAAGACTATTGTGGATACCATGAGTGGATGTCAGCAGTGAAGCTGACTTAAATCAGTGGATGGTATGGAGCATGCAATGTTTCTGTCTAGAACTGGTTCTGGATTTCCAAAGAACTACAAGTGGAACAACTTGAAAATTAGTTAGCTGTGTTTTGGCCCTGCAGCCTCAGACTGCTGGTGGGAACCATTTAATTTCTACAAGGTGACACCAGGAGATGCTGTAAGAGGTTAAAAACTGAGGACTTGGCATTCTTCAAAGGAGTTTTTTAGTCAAGGTGCCAAAACTCATGTAGTGAGGCTGATTGACTTTACTGTCTTAGGGGCTAAAACTAGTCTTTGCTGGCATCGTAGAACTGAATGTATAACTCAAATGTTTAGCTTTTGCTCTTTTTGTTTAAATGTAAAACAAATTGTTAGAATAATGAGACAGGTTTTGGTGCTATTATAAACCAGATTGGGATGCAGTCCAAAGCCTGAAGCGGGTATAGGTGCACATTCAAAAGATTTGTTTCCCCTAAATGCTTTAATGGAACTCTGATGATGTATCCAAGCTCCCATTTTTCATCAGAATATGCTGGCTGTTTTAGTTCTAGCAATTCTTAAGGGAATAAAATTGTATTTTGAATTGTTAGGATGAAAATGTGAAAGAAGTAGCAGCAAATGCAGGCTCCAGTTTGTAGTCACTTCTTCCCAAAATTACCCTTCCCATAGCTTATGTTTTTAAAGTTTAACTGTTGAGGTTGACATTTCATCTGCCTGCTCACTTTTCTTTATTGCATTTTTTTCCCAACATGAAGCAAAGTAATACCAGGTGAACAAAGTAGATTGCTTGTAGTGAGTTTTTGTACATGTATGTTGGAGCAGATACCTTAGATTTCACAAAGTTAGCTTTCATTTTAGTGTTTTCTATTGTTCTTCAGTGAAGATAGGCAAGGTTCATTTATGGAAATATTAACCAGCATGTTTGGCATAAGGATAAATTTTAACACTGTGGAATTTTAACAAGTCCCAGACAAATCTGTGGCAGCTTTTGCCATGAAAAGATCAGCAGGACTTTTTTTTCTAAGGCTCTGTTGGTGCCTGTAATTCAAGTTAAGCCCAGACTGCAAGTTTGAGGAGATAAGTCTGGCTTTCGAACCAGGGGAAGGGGTATATAATAGTCAAACAGCTACTAAGTTTCTGGGTGACAAAATTCAGCAAAAAAACCCCCCAAGATTGTGCTTCTTGCAGACTGCAAGCCAAGGTTTGGAAGAGTGCAAAGGGAAAAAAGAAGTCATTGACCTTGGTTTTCAAGTTCTGGGCCACAGAATGTATTTTGTATTGAGTTTCCTATTTAGGTCTGTATCTGCTCTGAGAGAGTTCTAATAGAGTTAGAGAGCTTGAAGTCACTATCTTCTGTGAATGCACTGCTGTAGGTTTATTGGTAGGAGTTGAGGAAACAGATTTGGAGATCGAGAAGAAAGGATTTCTTGAGCTGTTACGCAGAATTTAATTAAATACATATTTTGACAGAAGAATTGTGGTATGTTTTAGGGATTTCCCTTAACATGAAGTGAATTTAAAGAGATCAACCCTGACTATCTATTAAATTAATATAATGTTTTATTTGAGACCTGCTCATATAATAAAATAGAATAGTCATTAAAAATACAGAAATGGATTAGAAAGTTATAGATAAATCATACAGTGTTCAAGAATACCCAGCTGCTAAGCAACATTGCTTCATCCTGCGTTGTAGTGGTTCCGGGAGCCACTCGCCCCCACACACAATGAATTCATAGAATCATAGAATGGTAAGGTTGGAAGGAGACCTCAAGGATCATCTAGTTCCAACCCCTTGCCATAGGCAGGGACACCTTCCACTAGAACAGGTCACTCAAGGCCNGAAGTGAGTTGAAAGAATCGGCAAGGGGGGTTAGGAGGAAACGATTAGTTGGGTTATGTGCAGGGTCCTGCAGAAGCAGTTAATACAGCAAAAGCCAGGGAGAGACTCTTATCTATGTTTGTGTTCTGTTTTTTATACAACGTAGCAAACCTATGAGTGAAATAGACATCACCACTGTTTTATTTTCACATCCCCTATAATCTATTTTCTCTCATTAAAATACTCTGGTTAGCTTCAAACTCATGCATGTTGACTCTTTCATAATATATGCCATTAAACAATGCTAAAGAAGGTTTGTATTGAGAGCTGTGTGTGTAGCAGTCGATTTCCAAGAGTAACTGTTGAGGTTGATTTTGAAAACAGTCTACATAGGTTGCTGCTTTTCTCGTGTTGGTTTGGTGCTCATACGCAATATAAATGCACAACTGCTAATGTGCAACTTCCAGATGAAATGGAAGTTACTTAAAATTCTAGGACTTCTAGAAATACTAGAAGAGAAAACATCTTTTATTTCAGACTTGACTTTCAGTCATGTTTAATCCAAATATATGCTTGAGAATGTACTGGTTGTTTCCCCCTCTGCTTCACTGTGCCTCAGCTTTGGAGTGTTAGTCTAAAAGGCAGAGTTTTTTCTTTGGTCCCATTTTTTTTTTTTCAGTTAAAGATTTGGAAATATTTTTCTTAGAGGAAAAATTAGGATATATAGAAGGTAAACTTGTTTGATAAGTATCTGTTTAGGCATGTAACTGTTGGAAATGAAAACAATTTAAGGACATACAGGCACTTCAGTGAAATAACTCTATGTAAACTTCTTGGTGCTTTGTGTTCAGTTGATACTGTTCTTAACACACAGACCATCATTACAGAACGTGTAGTTCCATCCGTGAGTATCTATACTTCCAAATGATTTCAGAGGGGTTGGAAAAGCCAAATGTAGCTCTCCCTGTATGTAGAGATTTCTAGCAACCAAATGACCCAGAGATTTCAGGCAGATTAGAAAAGAAAAAATGTATCAAAAATTGGCAGGGTAACAGTCACTTCAGAGAAACATGAGTTCAATAAAAAGTGCACAGCTTAACCTTGTAGCCCTTTTAAACTGGCTTGCTTTGCTATGGAAAGTTTTTTGTGCTTTTGCCATTCAAAGGACTAAGCTGTTTTTTTCACAGCTGGCCTGATGTATGCTATGGAAAATGAACACCTCAGGAGCCTCTGGTGCTGTTAACAAACCAAGACGAGGCAGTGTTCTTCCCTTTATTGTTGGGACACCATGATTGTATTGGGTACTGCGAGAGAAAACAGTAAGAAAGCAGTTCACTTAGCTGCTCTCACAGCTAAGTACAAGCCCAGTTAATGCAGTCCTTAGCAGCAGATCCCAGGTGTTTAGTTGTGTGAAGCACAGGAACTTTTTCACCTAGACTTGCCAGTATAGGATATCTGTCTTATACTATTAGAATGTGATGTCTGTAAAGCAATGATAGTGATAACGTGAGACAGATAAATAAAATGTAACAGGTTTTATTTCACACTCCTGATCGTGATGGATTTGTGTACCGCAGGGGTATTGAGACACTCCTTTCCTCTTCCTCCCTGCTGCAGTCCAGTCAGAGGTCAGGGACATTACTTCTGCACCCAGGTTTCACTGCCTTAAGGATCCACTGACAAACTTCATTGAAAGTGACTCTGTGGCTGCACTGCACTGATCATTCCAGCATCTCCATTTCTAAAATGACATAATTTGTTGCATTCGCTTATTGGTAGATGGAAAGCAATAATATCAATGTGCATTCATACTTCTCATGAGTTCTGAATGTGTTTTTTCACCTCTCTGAAATATATGGGTATTTTGTGCATAACTACTGCAAAGCTGAAAGAAAATACTAGCTTGAAAGACCTCAAGTAAAAAAATGCTGCTGCATAATAACGGGTAAGTAAAATACTATGCAGTGTATCAGAGGTTAATTATTGTTTCAGATAGAAAGTTTTAGATATGAGCAGGGAAGATAACAAAGTGTTTCTAAGGAAGGATCCTGAAAAAATCCAGTTGTTTAGCTGAGAGAGGTGAATAAGAGAACAGAACGCAGATAACCACAAATCTTGGGCAACGGTCCTTGCTCTGTCATGGAATACCAGACTAGGTAGTGGCTAAATAATGTATTACTGAGTAGTCTTGTTTCTCTCAATAATGATTGGAAACTGGGGGCCTGATATTCGTAGTCCTGGGAGCCCTAGCACATCACTAGGATTGTAAGACTGTAGAGCAAAATGTAACTGTACATAGAATCCTAGAATCATAGAATGGTAAGGGTGGAAGGGACCTTAAGGATCATCTAGTTCCACCCCCCTGCCATAGACAGGGATACCTCCCACTAGTACAGTTCACTCAAGGCCTTGTCCAACCGGGCCTTGAACACCTCCAGGGAGGGAGCATCCACAGCCTCCCTGGGCAACCTGTTCCAGTGTCTCACCACCCTTACTGTAAAGAATACATATGTATTTATGGATTTAATTCAGAGTTTCCTTGGTGGTAAGTTGCAATAAGTATATTGCAAGCAAGGAAGTAATGCATTGTCTTTTAGCTCTGTGTTAAAAGTTACTGGATCATTAAGTGACTGGATAAATTTGGGCCCAAATCTGTTTTGTAGTTCAAAATTAAAGGAAACAAAATGTTTAGCACTGTAGTTTTTAACACATACCAAAAAAAGTAGTAAGTGGAGTTTTGAGTGCTCGAAATACTCCTTTATACTCCTTCATCTTAATATTCTGATTATTTTTGCAGCTGTCCTTAGAGCTTTTGTTTGATGGAGCCAAATAGTGACTTCTGTAAAGGGCATGCAAGTGGAATTGCTTGCTTATAGTCTATTTTCTATACTCCTTCAACACTTAGTGGTTTTCAAATTACTGTTGGAATAGGATTTCTAATGTGAGTTCCTGTTAGTTGTATCAGAGCTACCCTCAGAGAGGATTGTCACTACATGTTTTAAAAATGTTGCATTGAGTATCAGTATGCAGAAATTAATTTATGATTAGAAAAGTAGTAATATTAGTTATATTGTTTACTCAGTGCCATCATAAACTTCAGTAACAGCATAAACCACTATCAGTCTTTCTTCTGTAAAACAAGATGTAGTACTAGCATGTAGTGCAAGTGAAGTGAACCAAGTATCAAAATCAGGATATGAAAAAAGTAGTTCTCTGGGAAATGAACCATTGGCTTTTTACACAGAAACTGGAAACTTGCTTTTAATCTGTGTAAGATGAACTGTTGTGCACAAAAATATAATCCTTAAAAAGGATTTTTAAGGAGTCATTGCATTTTCCATGAGCCTTAATGTTGTGTCCACAGAATTGCTCTGAACCGTTTTCATCATACTATGTAAAGCATGAGTGCTCATCTTCTCGAGCTGGATGAATTGCACAGCTTTTCCACCAGCAGAAGCAAATTATATGATGGGATCCTTTTCTTCTCACCTGATTGAAATTCACTGCCCTGCAAGGAGTGGCTTGTACAGATTAATTGTACTAGTTGGTGGCTTTTGTAGGATGAGCATTACTGATTTTAAGTGCTTATGGCAATCCACACATCTATTATTGTATTTTGAGAGTGTCAGTTTTTGCTGCCCTAACTCAACACAGAAGTGAAAATAAGAGAAGGTGAAGGGATGCTTGCTGGAAATAAGTGGTGACTGCTGACTGCTAAACATACATGTATAAAGCCAATATAACCTCATACAGAATAACAGACAGATTCAACTTACTTAAACCAGACTTCTATTATTGATATTATGCATATGAAATGCTTCTTTTAAGTAGACATGTCACTTCAACAGTAAAGGACTTCCTGCAGTGCTGTGTTGCTTGTTAGGTACCAGGTGTAGCCACTCACTTCTTGTGGTACAAATTGGATAGATTTTATTTCTTACCCAGCATTATGTAGCTTTCAGGAACATATTCTGAGGTTTATCCAGAAGTGAGGATCATGGAAGATTGTAATTTGACCTGACCTCCATGGCCCCTCCATGGAATGTAGAAGCAATTGAATTATAATGCCCTTTGTCATTCATGAGTATTCTTTCTTTACTATAATCATGAGGATCATGAAATGTGTGAATGCAAAAGGTTTATTTCTAACTAAAAATAACACAATTACTTGTAAAATAGGAGGAAACAAGGTTTTGAGTGGCAACTTAATTTGCATGTATCATTTAGGGATGATTTTATCTTGTCAAGTGGAGTCAAAACAGATGCATTTTTAAAAATGTCATATTTTATCTCGAATCTATTCAAGATGGCCATTGCATGTTGCCAAATGGTGGAATGGCGACATAATCCCTTCTCTGTTTCCATGTTTGCAAGTCTTGCTAAACTTAAAAAGACTTTGATCTGTGTTTAAGTGGCTTTCAGTAAGTCTCCTTTTGTGGGTAAAGGCTGTTAAAAGGGAAAAAAAATGTGTGGAATTGTGATGTGGTGTATATTTATGATTTTGGATATATTCACTGCTGTGGATTCTGATGCACTTAAACGGTGAGCTGTTAACACCTGAATCTGGTCCGGTAATAGGAGGAAGAGGATGACTATAAAGGGTTTAGAGGATAATGCGGGAACATACGGTGTGCCTTGCACAGGGTTAACTGACAGTAGTATATGAAAGCTGCTTGTGGAGAGAAGTGTCTTTGTAGTTGGTGTTGTACCCATGAAGTACAAGCCAGTCTGGCTGTTGATTTACCAAACGAAGCTTCATCGTGGTGGCTTTTTTCCCTAGTGAGTTTTGCATGAAGTGCTTAAACTATTGAGAGTGACATAATTACAGAGAAGTTCTGCAAAACTTGGAGTGTTTAGCACTTAACCTGGCCTTTAACACTCCTACAACATTTGAGATATGTAAAGTGAATCTCATTAACTTCATTGACACCTTCATTTGAGTTTAAAAATCTCAGATGTCTAAAACGCTGCAGCAGCAGTAGACTGTGCCATAGATTTCTTTCACAGTATACCTCCTCACAGTATCAGCAAGGTTGGAAGAGACCTCAAAGATCATAGTCTGTGACCAGACCTTGTCACTAGAGCAGGGAGCACCACTGGCAGCCTCCTGAGTCTGTAGCTTGTCTGAAGAACTGCATTCATTCCTTTGGGTGATACACGTCCTTCTCTGTAAGTTTTCAGTCCTGTTTGTTTAGTGTGCTTTTTTGGTCCACTTTTGCATCCACTCCTCCTTGTGACGTGGCAGTGCTGAACCCACGGGTGCCACTTGGCCTGCTGGATCATCCCCTGGTTGGTAAATGCTTTGCATTTACCATGTGCTGACCTTTCTGGGCTCTGCCTCACTTTGAAGGAGAAGAGATAGATGTTAAGTTTTACTTCATAAAGTGAGACTGGATTTTCAGATTTGTGAGGAACTCCGCTGTGCTGGATTGTCTGTTCTGAAAGACTCTGATGTGCTTCCCTTGAGCAGCTCTAATCTTTGGATCATCTCGTGTTAAAAAGTATTCGTGGACTGGCAATATTAGGATATAATACAATCAACTGCCTCATTGTAAGGTGAGAGAGTACCAGTGGGGGACTTTTCTCCAGTTGGCTGTCAAGTAGTTGTTACAAATTTCACTTGGTCATTGAAGAAGACTAAAGTATATTTGTACCCTTCCACTTAGAACTACTTCGCTGTTAGAGATAGTCATTGAACTAATGAAGCAGTACATGGGAGTAGAGAGGTTAAACTGGAAGCAGTGCTACTGTTGGTAGTGTGTCTTACATCCCAGCTGTCACTGATGGGTTATATCCATGGTAATATCCTGTGAAAGGAGGTTTGGAGCATTGGCTTGACAGATAACTTAGCTTGAAGAAATTTAATCTTGTTAAATGTGAAAATTTGATTGGTTTATTGTTTCCTTTAGTAAAACTTTACCTATTTTTATTTTATTTATTTTTATTAAACATGTATCATTACCCTCCTCACCCTGCCCCTTTTTTTTTCTTTCCCAGAAAAGACATTTTTCCTGTATAAAGCTGCACATGCTTCCATTCTTTGTTGCTTCTCAATGAGAGATTGTTTTCTGTTTTCATTGGATTCAATTGCACTCATGGTTGTTATTCACTATGGAAAATTCTGTGAAAATAGCTGGAGTTTTGGGCAAAGCATGGAAAGCAACTAACATAAATCACTACATGTGGTAAATACAAAACGCTAGGATTTTTGTCTCCCCTAATTTTACTTACTGAATTTCTCTTTTACAAATACTAGAGTTTGAAAAGCAATCATCGTTTCATCAAAAATGTTGACCAGCAAAATACACAGAAATGGAACAAGTGTCTAATTTATACTTAAGGTTAAAAAGAATATGGCTCTGCTGTAACTGCATAGACCTTTTTAGTCACTGAACGCATTAGGTCTACAGTGTAATTATTGCTGATCCTGACTAATGACTGTTTCGGGGATTATCTCTTTTGGAGTTAGCCATCTGCTGTGGTTGGAGTAATTAACTAAACATAATTAAGGGTTGACTTGGTTTGAAAGCAAAAGTATGTATGTCTCTAAGAAAAGAATATAATTTCTTCGGTTCAAAGTCATACAGAAATGCCAATATTCAGGGGTTTTATTAATGACTTCAAACGAGCAGCTGAATTAAAGGTTGACAATGCAGTCCCTCCAAAACCACCCCCTAGCTCCCCACAAACTAAAACAACAAGGGGAGGGGGAGGAAGGAGTGGAACCTTAAAAGAGCATTTTTTACAGTTCTCCCAGTTCTTACTTGACACTGTATTACTGGTTCAAGCAGATGGCTTATGCTGGTTAAAAGGTTACAAATATAACTAAATTTGCATTTTGCATTAAAAAAAGTATTGATTTACCAAGGATATATTCTCATTCATGACACGAACATGGGTTGCTTATAGGAGGTTCTTTTAACTGCGCTTATTTATAAAATACATTAGATGGTAAAGACTTATTAGACTTAAAGACTTAAAGGTTCAGTGCTGAGTTTCAAATGTAGTTCGTTAAAACTTAGAAATAATTCCCCCTTTTACAAGTGATTAATAATACCACTATGATGTGTTTCTGATTTTCCATACATACAGTAAATTAACTGTGGCCATAATTACCACAGTGAATACCAAAATCAACAAACCCATATATTTTTTTACAACATCTGCCTGTTGGCCTCACCCTAACTTCAGTCATTCTTAGTCTTAAAAATGTGCATTCTATTAATTTATGTCTATTTATTTATCTTTCTATATATGTACACTAAAGATAGTAAATACTTTGTAGTGGGAAATGATACATCTGTTTGAAATGATACAGACCTAAATCACTAGATATAGACATAAATCATAATCTCATATGAAAGGGTTTTCTGTTAATTACTATCCTTATAAATACTCCAAAATTTAATGGATGTGATACAGCATAAACAGCCTACGTTATATAGAGTATTTTTCTGTGGCCTACTTCCAGTGAGTAGCTGAATTATATTTGCAGGTTACTACAAATCAGAGAGGTGTTGTTTAACTGTGGATAATAAATGTTTAATTGGAGATAAGTACGCATTTAAGAGGCCCAAATTAAATTTTTAAAATGTTTAATAATATTTTTGCCTCTAAAGAAAATATTTTTCATAATTTCTGCTATTGTTTCCAAGGAAAGGTTGACAGTCCTCATGTTCAGTATAGCGGTTAATACTATTTTGTGTGCCATACCAGTTTAACTAGTTGATTTTTCAGTATTTGCAAAAAAACCCTAATTCTCTTTTGCATGCATGAAAATTACATATGATAAATAGGACTATATAAAAAAAAAAAAGCAATTATGTCTTTCAGTGCTGTTTTTCAGAGTGGCTGTTAGCAATTTGTGTAAAGGGGAGGCAGTTCCACATGATATACTTCCCTTTTTTGCACAGTTTTCACTTCAGGGAAAATTAGTATCTTTTGTTCTGCTAGTTAGCAAGTCTGGAGACTTGAACATAGAAATTGCTGCCTATAAAAATTATTTTAGCAGTAAGAAGTTAATGATTTGGTTAAAACAGTTAATGATTTGGTTAAAAACAGGCATAGTGTTATCTGCCAGATATTCTGTGTGTTTTGCTGTGACACTTGCTTCTGTACTGCCCGTAGCTTTTTAAGGGTCATTTTCACTGAGAGGAACCAAGGATGCCCTGTCTTTTGGAGAAACAGACAACATCTTTTATGCTGGCTTTTTAAATGAGTATTTGAGAAGTCGTCATCTAGTATAACTTTGGGTCAGAAGTGTTGTTTAACACATCAGCTCTTTAAATTGATTAGAGTTTGGAAATATGTATCTGTCTTGTGTACTTAGTGTTGGTTTTACAAAGACTGGGAATGAGGTGTTACAGACATTGCTCAATTTAAGCTTAGTGTTTGGCCTTTCCATGGTTGCAGTGACAGGTCTGAGGCAGGCTGCTTTCACAGTAGCTGAAAGAGCAACTCCAGGACAGGAACTGGTTTCTTAGGGGCTTGCCTGCTAGGAGTTATGTGCTTAGTCTTGTTGCTGTGTGCCCAGCAGGTCTACATAGCTCATATGAGACCCCACCTGGAGTACTGTGTCCAGTTCTGCAACCCTTATTACAAGAAAGTTCTGGATGTTCTGCAACATGTCCAGAAAAGGACCATGAGGATGATCAGAGGGCTGGAGCTCCTCTCCTATGAGGACAGAGTGAGAGAGTTGGGGTTGTTCAGTTTGAAGAAGAGAAAGCTCTGAGGAGACCTTATTGTGGCTTCCCAGTATCTGAAGGGGGCCTGCAAGCAAGCTGGTGAAGGACTTTTGAGGGTGTCAGGTAGTGATAGGACTAGGGGGAATGGATCCAAGCTAGTGGAGGGGAGATTTAGTTTAGACATTAGGAAGATGTTCTTCACCATGAGGGTGGTGAGATACTGGAACAGGTTGCTCAGGGAGGTGGTTGAGGCCCCATCCCTGGATGTTTTTAAGGCCAGACTGGATGTGGCTCTGGGCAATCTGATCTAGTGGAGGGTGTCCCTGCCCATGGCAGTGGGCTTGGAACTAGATAGATAGTCCTTGAGGTCCTTTCCAACCCTTACAGTTCTGTGATTCTGTGACTCTGAAATTTCTTCCCACCTTCTTTATGCTCTCATCGTGACTCACCATCAACTGCAGTTCTGGCAGATTCTGTCAGATTGTGGCAGCAGAGTCAAAAGACTATGCTTAGGTTGACTGCAGGTTTTAAGTATTTAAGAAACTACTTAACGATGAGTATTTTTAATAATAATTACTGTGTGTTTTTCTTAGAATGCCCATGCTTGTTAAAGTGAAATAATCCTGATAACTTCTAATTTAGAAAATTCATCTACAAATAAAACACATTCGTTTTATAAGGAAAGCTTACCAGGAAAAAGAAAACTAGCAACTTACAGGGTTTCTTATATTTATACTATCTCATCATACTTCCAGTGTCTTTCCCTAAATTAAGCCCCTAGTTAGGCCCTTTTGGCATGTATTACCTGTTTTACCCCTCTAAAGCTGGGGTCTGTCAAGCAGCAGCAGCATTAGGGCCGCTCTGAAAGGTGGGACAAGCTGGCAGTTGAGGTCACTAGGTGGTCACTAGGTCAGTGACCTAGCAACACTGCTGGTCACTAGGTGCAGACAAAATAAAGGAACCTGTCATACCCAGGGTCCATCTAGTAGTCTGGTGAGGTGTAGAGAAGATGAGAGCTGATGCAGGCCTGCAGGGAAGCTGTAACATGGGACCTAATGAGGACATGTGAGCACAGGCCAGGCTGCAGAGCCATGATCTGACTCAGACAAGGGCTCAATCTGCCAGACTGAGTTAAATAGAGCTTCTGAGCAGAGAGTGTGGGTGGTGCTCCCAGGTGAGGCTGTTGTCATTTGAGATGAAATGTGATGTAGCTCTCCACAGGACTAGATAATTCCCTAATTGCTGCAGTTGTGCTGGATTCCTCGAATGACTGAGTGCTGTTCATGTGATGTACCTCTCATGTGAAGATCTTGTAGAACTACTCAAGATTTGAGTCCAGATCCTGAGACATGGTCAGCACAGATGTTATTGTAGTCCCCTTGTGATTTCATTTCCTGCCATAGAAGACAGACATTTGTCTCCTCTCTTACAGATATGGAGTCAGGAGAGCGGTTAACGTCATCATCAGTCTCCTCTACTGCAGCTGCTTCGACTCCAGCATCTTCTACTCCGTCTGTAGCTTCAGCAGTATCAAAAGGTGGCCTTCCCACAGGAGCTGCATCACTGAGTTCCACGGTCAACACATGCGGTAAGAATGAGTCAGTTGCATACTTCCCTGTGGATTTGGATTACCAGTGTTTGGCAATACTGGTAATTATTATTGCAGGTCAAGTATAATAGGGGCGGAGATTCATTGAAGAAAAGTGTTTGAGGTGGTTCTTCTAGGCAGCATTCATGTTGTGGATATATTTTGTGTACTACTTGTTTACTGAAGGAGAGATTTTTCACTTGGCAAAGCTGCGTCAGAAGCAAAGATTAAATTAGAAATTGAGTGATTGAAAGCAAACTTTGTACCACTTTCAGATTAAGGTCTAATAATCAATTTACTGAATATGCATCATGTTCTCAGCATTCAATCCCGAGTCCTGCTCTATTTTTCTGTCTGGAGTATTAATTCCTTCTGGTGGAACTTGAGATTGAAAAGGTGAATTTCAAAATGTTGTAATCTTAGTCTTGATTAGTCTTTGATCCTGTGATTTGGAGAGAACTGTCTCCAAAGGCCTGTAGTGACGGGGCAAGGGGCAGTGGTTTCAAACTAGAGAAGAGTAGATTTAGATTGGATGTTAGGAACAAGTTCTGCACCATGAGGGTAGGTGAAACACTGGAACGGGTTGCCCAGGGATGTGGTTGCGGCCCCATCTCTGGAGATACTCAAGATGAGGCTCAACAGGGCTCTGGGCAACCTGATCTAGTTGAGGATGCCTCTGCTGACTGCAGAGAGGGTTGGAGTAGATGACCTCTGGACGTCTTTTCCAACCCAGACCACTCTGTGGTTAGAGCACAACATCTTGGCTGGAATTGGAAACTTCTATGGAAGGTTTCTCTAGGCAAGAATCTCATTTTTGTGAATGAAACTCCTGCTTCAACTGAATAATGCATATGTCATCAGCAGAACAAGAAATCGTAAATAACTCTTTGCCTACTTTTTCTTTGGAGAAACTTTGTTCACTTTGGAGAACAAATCATACACATTGTTTTTTGTTAGCCTGAGTACTACTGAGTCTCTTAAGATACACAGTAAGTAGGAAGATTTTCAGCTTCGATTCATGGTAAGCCACTGCTTGGTTCTTGCAGTAGAGTGAGAGAGATTGTATTCTCCAAACTAAAAAACTCTTCTGCCCTGATACCGTGGATATTGAGTACACTACTGCAGCCTGTATTTTCTTCTTTGTATCTTCCTTGGAAATAAAAATAGAAACCAAAACATAACTAGAATTATGTCTCAACTGTATATCTTAATTACTCTAAAAGCAGCCAGAAAAAAAAAAAGTAAACCTGATCAGAACAACCACCCACACGCTTTGTTTTTCAGAACAGCTTAACTCCAAAGACTTTTGTATTTTACATTCACTAGCCCATGCCATTTGAAATGATTCTCTGTGGTGGTTCCCAGAATGTAGGAGTTCACTTACATATGGCTATAAATACACAGTTCCAAACGGAGGATTTATGTGACTCATTTACATCTCCTTGCTGGCTTTGTTTTGTGTATATATTTGGTCTAACAAAATACAGTAAGACCAAAGCAGATGAATAATGTATTAAAGATACTAATCTGTCAGTTTTGTATTTAGAATATCCACGTAGTCCTTTTCTCAACCTTTTATTCTTAACTTTTTATTAAAAACAATAATAATGCTATCTGACAGATGCTAAAGGCTGATAGTAATTCCCAGTATTCAGGAATTGCTTCTTTTTTTAATTTTCTTTATGGTCAAATCCATTGCCTGGCTGCATCTGGTCTTTAAGAACATAAATATTTCTCAAGGACACCGTATTTCTAAAAACAAGCTGGAATGTTGTTTACTATCAGTAGTGTCAGTTTTATTTATGAGTGTCTATTTCTCTGCCTGACACAGTACACTATGGTTTCTGTTGCACCCCTTTGAAAAGGTATACGCTGTCCTAGGGAGACTTCACAGAAGTATTTATGCTGTCAACCAGCCAAAGACTGTTTTCTCATGAATGACTTGTGGCTGGAACGGCAATTCCAGAGTCAAAACTTTCTTGACTTTCCAAGATATTCTGTAGTCAAGCTAGACTGGTATCCTTGTATCCTAGTCTGTTTCTAAACTGAGATGTTACTCACTTCTGTGATATTTAAAAATAATTCTGACTATGTCCACCCATCTCAATCTTATAATTGTCTTCACCTTGAAAAATGCTTTTCTCTAGCATCTAATAAAATCGTTTGAGAATGGACTATTATTCTTACTAAGAGAAAGTAAAGGAAGCATTTTAAATCTGTGCATTAGATTAGAGAGGTTATTTTTATTCCAATTCATCTATTTATTTGCTTTGCAGCAATCAATAGTCTATTAAGCAGTCTTGCAATAAACTTGATTACATACTCTGTCAGGTCCCCACGATGCCTGGAGAGTTAGGACTGGGAGTCCTTATGCTTTGCCAGCGAGACTACACTACAGATAAATTATATTGGCATGTTCCCAGGTCAAAGCACCTGTATCAAACCATTATGGAATATATAATACACAGTTAATTTAATTGGTTAATACAACCCTAGTTCCTGAATAATTGAAGCACTCCAGTCAAGTACTCGGATACATTACTTGCTTTCTTGTTCACCCATTGCTGAAAACAGGAAGGCATGTTGGAAAAGAAGCACCAAGCACCTCATAGTTCTTAGATTAAAGCAAGTCTCACTGAGAGCTGTCATGGGATTGATGCTTTGCAAAATACAGCTTAGTAGGTCAGTGCTCTGTCTGTGTCCCACCTATTCTAACTCCTCGAAGTTAATCATCTGCAGTGTTTGTGCCAGAATTATGTATCAGCTTTTTCAGTACTGTGCAGTTCTGTCAATCTCTTTTTAAAACTGGCCTTTTTTTTTTCCTTTAAAAAAAAAGAGAACTAGTCCACAGCTACTTTCTTTTAACCTATGATTTATGAAGGAAAGTTAAAGATGGAGTCCTTGCAATTGTGTTCATGTTTGTTACCTTTGTACTTGCTTCTGTGAGAGCATATTCAGAATTTTTTGAAATGCTGTTTTTTGTTTTGAAATATTTTGTTAATGTAGCCAGTGCTTTGCTCTTCATTTAAATGAACAGATGTTTTTGATGTTAAATGAAGGGGTTTGTTTTTTTTAAACCAGTGATGTGAGTGGATGATTGTTACTTAGGTATATACAAACCATTTCCAGCCTCTTCCATGCTTTGCAGCTATTTACACTGAGAGATGTTCACCAGTGCCATGAAATTATGCCTACAGGTAGTTTGGAGTCATGGGTACCAGGTGTTTGGTGTTGGGAGGCATTTAGGAGGCAGACTTTTCTAGCACTGTAATAATTAAATAACACAAAGAAGGAAAATGCATGGTAATTTCTATCACCCTAAGCAGTTCTCTAGATTTGCTGTGTAAGTTGAAATGCCCTTAACATTACCATTACCTTAGAAATACCATGTTATTTTTGTATTTCTGCTGGTTAATCCATTGATGCTTTGTATTTTAAGGCATTATTTAAGTATTTATTTAATTTTGGCTCTTTTGATAGCCTCATAGTGCACCGTGAAGTTCAATAATTTTAACAAAGGCATTCAGTTATTATTCCTTGTTACTAAGAGACCAGCATTGCTGCAATGTTTGTTGCCCTTTGGAGTAATGCTTTCAATCATTTATTTGTGTAGTGGTTAGAAGAATTTCAAAAGCTGTGCTCAAAAATATTTAACCTATTTGAAGTAAGTCAAGAATGTAACGAGTGCAGTCTAATACGCAATCTTGCTATGCAGAGTGCATCTGCAGTCACTTAGTAACTTAAAGAGCAAAGACTAAAATAGGAAAATTAAGGAAAAATTAGAATTAATTGCTAGACAGACTGTTGATGTTTTCATTAAATAAGAAAGGTGAAGAATGTCATTATAACATTCAGTTTGTTACACTTGTCTTTTATTTCTGCCATATTTCTAAATGTATGTTTGAAAATCAATGGCTTTTTTTTTTTTCTAGACTTATTAAATCATTGCTTATGTAGCACACGGTTTGCTTTAGGTAATCATCAGTAATATAGTCTAAAGTCTCTTTTTTGGAATGATGAAGAAAGTTGGTAAACTTTGCAAGCTCAAAGGATGTTTTCACTTGATCCTTCTTCAAAATGTTGTGAAACATCGCAATTTATTGTTGCTTATCAGCATTGTTAAGAAATCACAACTGCAGTCTGTGAGAGAGAAGCAAATGTTGTTACTGGCTTTTTTGAGGAAAAACTCCCAGAGATTACTGTGACGTTTCATGATCCAGCTGTGTAGCAGATGGTAACTAACATTTAATATTACTAGTTGTGCATGGACATCAGTTGTGGAAGAAGGTACATAAATGGGATTGTTTTGTTGTTGTTGATGTTGGTTTGGGATTTTGGTGTGGGAATTTTTTTTTTTTTAATGTGATAATTTACTACCTGAAGTTAAAGGCATCTAAGCTAAGTTGAGCAAACATGGAACTGAAGTACAGTATCTTTAAACTTGAGTTGAAGATATAAAGAAATGTTCACTATACACATCACCTGGAATAATTGGAGTAAGTGAAATGAAGTACAACTCTGTTCTTTTTGAGGAAAACACATAAGGCTGCTCTAGATCATGTACATGCTTTGTCATAGTTTAGGGAACAGAGAGATGCTCTTTTATGCCTCCCAAAAAGAAGTAAAAAAAATTCTCCATACAGGATTGGAAAGAAGTGGACATTTAAATGGAAGTACTATTCACAGCTATATAAACCAGCACAGAAACATATAAAATGCACAAATCTGTCGTTACCCTCAGCCCAGTTCTTCAATCTGGGCTTACCACAGAACCGCATTATGCCAAAACTTTCCACAACCTCCTCTCAAGCCTCTAACGTCCGGGCAAAACCCCAGACCTCAAATGTCCCCCCAGACCTCCCTGCCCTTCCCTCCCCACCAGGCCCAAATGACACAGCTGAAAATTCAGCTTGCCAGCACCAGGCCTCACTCCCCTGCATACTGGAGATAAGAGAGCCTGTGCCTAGAAGGGAGCAGGGAGAGGAGAAGGGGCCAAACAGCTCATGCTGCTCATTTATAAAGGAGAGATGTAAGCATTCTGGGAATGAAATAACAGAAAATCACTTTCCCATCCACCCCTGGGCCTATCTAGCCCCTGGACTTTAGTGTTAAGACATCCCAGTTTCTTGAACACACAACATGCTCACAGAAATATTTAATGATTAGAACAACTGAAGTTTGGTTTTGTTTCCTTTGTGGTGCAGAATGGTGGCGAGCGACGGACGCGCACTCTCGTCCCGGGGCAGCTTTTTTCCCACCGCTGTTGGGAATTCCACCACTGTTCGCACCTCCTGCACAGAATCATGATTCTGTTTCATTTCACTCCAGAGCTACAGGAAAAAATAGTTGGAGCAGCACAGAAAAAGGTAATGGCTAAAGTTATTGAGGGAATAATCTTACTGAACTTCTGCACACATAGAAAGATGTAGAATTTAAATCTCACTGTTCTTCCCATTCCTAGACAGTTCTGTAAAAAATAATTCTCTTAGCTAAGCATCAGGCATACAAGTATGGGCTTACAGTAATGAAATGCTCTTTCTGATAATAGTTCTAAACTCTCTTTTTCCTTAGACAGTTTGTATGAGATTGAGTAGTAAGGAAAAGTTTTGGGTTTTTGAAGTCTCAATGAAGGCAGCCCAATGACATCAGAACATTTTCTTGCATTTCAAACTAGTATTTCATGCAGTGGCACTGCACACCTGTTGAAGTGATAAGATACATGTGTTTGATACTAGGTTTGCTCAGCTTAGAAAAGAGGAGGCTGAGGGTATGAGCCTTTTTTTTTTTTTTTGACAGGGATGGCAGTGGTGGTTTGGGGGTAGTTTAGATAGGTTTTAAGACCTGATATGTGTTTCAGAATCAATCTAGTAATAGTTCCAGGGTTGCAGGGTAGCAATTTTGTGTGGTTAAGGATCTTTTCTTAGAAAGCAACAGTCTTCCTGACAAAAAAGTAAGCAAGCTTGAATGTGGATGTTTCAAATAACATTCCCACAATTTCCCTTCTACTTGGTTTTATGCGTTGCAAAGCTCATGAAATGGATTGTATGTGATTTTCTTTGGAGCTGACTGATACTTCCAAATTGTAAACAAATTATTTGGAGAGATGTTTACTGGAATACAAATTTTTGTCCTTTCTTCCAAGTACTCTTCCCCCCCCCCCTCCCCCAACTTTACAAAGTGACACTTCAGATTTTTTTAATCTGTCGTCTTAAGGTATAAATGGATCACTGAATGGGAACAGTACCACTGCAGTATCTGGTGTCAGCACATCTGTGTTATCCACTAGCATTGCAACATCTGCAGGACAAGTAAAGGCTATAACCTCAGGAGCAGGAGGCCGCAAATACAACCAGGAGCAGTGCAAAGTTCAGCTTTTGGACACCAGAGCTGACAAAATCAAAGACAAGGTAAATATACAGAAAAAGATCTTTAAAATTCCAACAAAATATGACAGGGTAAGTGCACACACAGCAGCATTTTAAAGTGTTCTTTCCCAGAGATTGGGAGAGTGTTTGGGAATTTCTTACTATTATTTATTAGAGCATGATCTGTGCCCTTATCTCTCTGGAGATTTTTTTTTTGGTGTGTTGATGCTTCTTGTGTTTTGGTGTGGGGGTTTGGTTTGGTTGGGGTTAGTTTATATTTGCTTCTTTACATGTTTATGAACCAAAAGCTACTATTAGCACTAATTCCACTAGTTTATAAGTTATTACATACTGGTATTAAGTATATTATTTTAACAGCAATATTTGATAGTATGATATCATAGCACAAACATCTGTAATTGCAACCTGTTGTAAACTATCTGTTTGTTTAATGGTGTTTTAACGTAACTGAAAAATACAGAAAGTTTCAGAGGCAAAATGAATTTTTCAGTTATTAAAAGAAAAATGCTTTTCTTAGAGCAATTACCTATTTATAAGGATTGTGATTCAGTTAAAAAGAGCCATCTGATATGAATGACATGAGCTCAGGGAGCTAGTAAACCTTATGTACTGACCAAAGAACTTGCTACACTTGGAATCAAACTACTTAGTCAAAACACAGGAAATGGAGTACTGGGAAATTGATACTGTCAGAAGAGAAGCTAAGGGAGTAATTTCTTGCTGGCAGCCATCTAGGCTGAAATACCTTTATTTAAAAATATTTATTAATATTTTTGCTTTGTGAATGAATTGGGCCTAACGCTTTCTCTTTTCTGTTGTTGCATTACATTCTATGTTCTTAAATGAGAGGCTGACATTTTCAAAAGACAGTTGATGTTTGTATATGCATACAAATAGCTGTTAGCACTAAAATGGTTTGTTATATTTGTGTAGTGATGTGGTGTTTAATGTATTGACAACAGGAAAATCATTAACGTATTAAAAGAAAATTTTCTTCGTGTTCAACAGTCAACAGCTTTTGGAGCTGTTGAGGTAGTTACAGGTATTTGGGAAACTTTTATCAAGCTTAAATTCTAGAAATGACTGTTGCTAAAATCCTGCTTTTATCCTGGAGGATCTGTGTGAAATATGAACTTTGTTTTTATGGTTCAGAGGTAAAGGTTTCCCAGATAATGTCTCTGCATTGCTGACTGTTAAAGCTCTTATACAGAGTACCATATAAATTACCACTTTTTTAATATCTTCAAATACATTCCCAGAAGTTTGTATCACAGGTAAATGAAAATGCTATTTTCTGTTCAATTTTTGGCTCTTTGCCTTATTCAGAAAACAAAGCTGGTTAAGCTAGTTACTGGTTAATATGACTATCACTGAAAACATCACCTCTTACCTTTCTCCTCTCCCCCAGATTTCAGTCAGGATGTTTTTGTCAGCATTGTTATCTTCTCCTTCATGTTACCATTTGTCTTTAAGTGTAGATTTTCTATCCTTGGTATGTGGTCTTTTTGTATCTGGGTACTGATTTCAATTTATTAAGTTAATTTATTAAGTTAATTAAGTCAATTTATTAAATTACCTCCTTTCTTAAATTTGTTTAGTTTTGTAACTTAACATGTAAATTGTCTATCTAATGCAGATACATTTCAGGTTTTCATTAGTTTTACTTCCCAAGTTTTTTGTAGCAATTTTTAATACTCAAGTGGAGTGTTTTGTTGCTGATCACAATTGATAGGTCAACTTTCTAGATGTTCCTCTAATCCTTATTCCTAGCTTCTTGTCTTCTGAAGTTTTTTGAGGTGATTGATGAGTGTAATGATTTTAACAAACTTTCCAAGCAAAATATACAGGTAACTCTATATGAGGACCTCAGAATGAGATCATCAAGAGATTTGATTTTAAAATAAAAAATAAATAATATTTTTATTTCAGTATGTTAGAACAAAGACACAACTGGAAATGAAGGCATAGGAATTAGCAGAGAGCAATAGGTAGATTGGAGTATTTTCTGCTGGCCTTGTATAAGTGATATTGTCTTTTTAGATTTCAAACTCATTTTCCTTTCTTTCTAAAGAGCACAGTTTATTTTAAAACATTTCATTTATACTTCTCAAAACATTCCTTTCTTTAGGGCTTTATTCTTTTAGTATTCATCTGGCATTTCTTCAATCATAACCCTAGTTGTAATTTTCTTTTGTGCTTGGTATAAATAAAAAACCAAAACAAAACCACAAAAAAAAAAATCTTTATTTTAAAGACAAAACTGCTACCAAACTTGTTTTGCAGCTGATGAAACTCTAGTTACTTTTTGTGCAGTGTCGTCTTCCTGGTTCAATTCTGTTTTCCTACCATCTTAGATCTTAGGGAATCTTAAAGTGCAGTCTGATAGCAAATTATATTACATGAATTTTTTTTTCCCTGTATTCTGTGAAAAAAAACACCTGAGTTGACAGAAGCATCTGATCTTTAAAGATGTAGTTATTAAAAGCTCTCATCCTGTTTCTTTTGTCCAAGGTGTGTATGTGGTCCTTCAGAGGCTGATCAGTGATAAACCTCAATCTGTCCAAACCATGAGTTTAAGTTGTGCCAAATCCTCAGTCATGACTGTATATTTGTGCTGTATTTCGTTATGCCTGTTGAGCATAACAATGTTTTACTGAAGACAGATGTCATCGTGGTGGTCTGATATACTATCCATAACATACTTCTTGCATATAAAATTTGGTAGCTGCATTACCTTTTTACTTGCTGTGTTAGTCTCTGTGTTGATGACTTTGTCTTCTTTCAAGCATGCTCTTTTTGTGGCTGAGTTAGAACTTACTAAGCAGATTGCTTTATAAATAATCATTCACCTGAATGTGCTGCTCCAGCCTCACCAAAGAACAGTAGAACTGACTGTCCCTCTCTTGAGTGCATTTGTGAATTCCTAGGATAAGGAAGGTCAGCAGGATTTTCACATTGGTAGAGCATGAGTCTCCAAGGAAAAAAGCATAACTGATGAACTTGAGTCTCTTCTGGCTTGGAGAAAGTCCCCCCATTATAAGCAGCTGGTGATACAGGAATCCACTCTTGAGATCTTGCTCTTGGGGCTTTTACTTAGCTGGTTTCCAGAACTAGGCTCAGGACACTGAGTTATTCACTCTAGTGACATTCTTTACTTTTTAACATCTCTTCTTGGCAACTACCATGTTGCATTTCCTTTATAAACTTCAGTGCTTTGAAATCATGACTAAAATATTTTTAAACTATCACTTCAGTCACTTTTTTATGGGACTATCTCACTGAGTCATTAAGGTCAGACTGCTTTTCTTGGTACTCTTACTGAATCTAGATGATAGCTTTCTGAGCAATGAATGCTTTCAATTAGCATAACCATCCAGCAGATTTGCTAAAGTTACTGAACCAAAATCAAATACGAAATTTACTTTAATTGAACCCACTCTTGCTTCAACTTTTATGACTGTGTCATTGCCAGTAGAGGAACTAGTCAGAGTTAAATCTGCATGTAAACTATAACTTAGTAATAAATTTTTATTGAGTGTATTTCTTGAAGCATTTTAGTATTTTTTTTAAAAAAATACACTTTTTGTAGTCTATAAATATCTGCCTATCTTACCTGTACCTTCAGAATGTTCTTTTTTCTTTCTAGCTTATTTCAAATGAAATAAAACTGCTACTCACTCTTCAGTCTGCAGTTTTTCTTCTCTTCTAGACTATTTTCCTTTGCGTCAGCAAGCTTTTAGAACTACTTTCAAGGTTTTGTTTTGGTTTGGTTTTTTTTGGTTTTGTTTTGTTTTGTTTTTTCTAAATGTCTATGCAGAGTTATATTTCTTTACAATTATCTATTTCTCCTTCTGGCTCCCATAATTTGATTTAGTCTCTATCCAGTTTAGTGGCACCTTTCCCCACAACCCCCATCTGCTTTATGTTTTATGCTGGATTTGATGGAAACTTCTTCGTCAAGATTAATCCTTTGATATCCACTAAATGCACAAATGTACATTTTCCCTATCATTATGTTTTCTCTAGGCTATTAATTTGCCATCCTTTTTCCTGGAATCCTACTAATCCAACTTCTTTGCATTGGTTTTACCTAATGTCAAATGATTCTATTTGATTATGAAGTAAAAACTCCCTGGGAAGCAGTTGTGTTTCACAAGGTAGTTAGGTGATTGATTCATTTTGAAGCATTTGGTTGCTTAAAAGTTGTACTAAATTTCATGTTAAAATTAGCTCTCCCATTTCCTACTTGAGTTAAGTTGTTTGTGAATCACTCGGATGTTGCTTGGCATCTGCTGTTGCCTTTTCATAGAAGTGTTCCTGACTCTGATTCCTTTCTTGGTGCAGGGATTTTCTTATGTTCTTGTCTGCAGTATGAAGAGAGAAAGTTGTGAGATTCAGCAGCTAACACATTTTGTAAAGGGGAATGGGCAGCAAAAGTTTTAGTGTCGGTGATTGAAGTAAACACTGTCGGCTGCTGCTTTTTCTCCAGACTGTTGCATGCATTTCTTCAGAAGCTACTGTTGCAAAGATTTATTTCATCAACATTGCAACCAAACTCAGTATTTGTGATTTTTTTAGTGCTCCCTTTCCACATACAGAGATAGAGAACCATGAAGGGGAAAAACTAGGGTACAATCCTAGAGATGTAATTTGAGGAGGCACTGTTATTTTTACTGTTTCAGATCATGGCCTTGTCCTTCATTTTATGATCTTAACTTTCACAAAGAAAATTTTGCATCTGTGTCAAATGCTGGACAAGAGGAAACGTAAATATGATGTAAAGGACACCAGCAATGAAACAAGGGGCCTATGTGCCCAATTATTTGGATTTCTTAGTTTTTGTCAGCATACATTCAGGTCATTGTTCCTTATTCATACTTTCAGCTGACACCTTTCTGAACCGAGCAGTGAAGCAGTAAATCCAAATAAGCAGACTAAATTCTTCAGGTTTTCCAGCAGTGAAGCAATGCATGTGACCGTATGCAGAAAGTGTGATATGAAGTATTACTGAGTTCAGAGAACCTAGTTCAGAAAAATAGAGATACCAACCAGCTGACAAGTAGATGAGACCTAATCCACCCACAGCTCCTGTTCTTTCCATAGCTTTTTCATGGCATAAATTTGGTCCCATTGCTGTGGTTTAACTGTGATGGGCAGCTCAGCCCCACACAGCTGCTTACGTACTCCTCCCCAGTGTGATGGGGAGAGAATCAAAGGTCAAAAGTGAGAAAACTTTGTGTGTTGACCTAAAAGCTATTTCATAGAAAATGCAAAAGTTGCACATGCAGGCAAACCAAAGAATTCATTCTATGCTTCCCATCAGCAAGCTGGTGTTCACCCTCCTCCAGGAAAGCAGGGCTTTAGAAGACCCATGCCTTAACTCTGAACATCTTCCCCTTCCTTCTTCCCCCAGTTTTATTGCTGAACAAAATGTCGTAAGGTCTGGAACTTCCCTTGGGTCATTTGGCATCAGCTGTTCCAGCTCTGTCCTCTCCGGGCTCTCTGAGCAGCCTTAGCCTGTTCATTGGTGGAGTAGAGTGAGAAGCAGAACAGTTGTTGCTACTGTGCAAGTGCTTCTCAGGAACAACCAACATGTTTCTGTAGCACCAACGCTCTTTTGGTCACTATCCAAAACATAGCACCGTAGGAGCTACTATGAAAAAATTAACTATCCCATCCATAACCAGTATACCCACTTTAAGTTTGCTGTGGCACTCTACTAACTGATGTGAATTTCTTCTTCATAAGACAAAGATTTTTGACCTAAAATTACTCTTCATCATCTTGTTATAGAATCCATAAAAGCTAACTTCCGTCATCTATTGCACTTTGAAATCTTGTCTTGCAGTGTCCACATTTTTGAGTTCCTGTTTTTTACCCCTTCTTCTTCTTCTGCATTCTTTTGTGCTGCTTATTTTACTTTCCTATTCTGGTCTACAAATTTGTTCTTTCCAAGAGTTTGACTATAATATTTGTCAGAGTTTTTCAGCACACTTCAGACTATTTTTCAGAAGCAAATCCCAAAAGCAAATTGATAAGCATATTCTTTTCAGTCTTAAAAATCTTATGTTGGCTGAAGCTCACATACTGTGAAACTACAAGCAGTAATGCAGTTAGCATGTCACTGAAAGGTAAATGATGAATCCAGTATGTATTGTTCTTTCTAAGTTAGTTTGCAATAAATCTTTGGTTTGAATTTTCCTGGAAGCAGTACTTGCTGTTGAAGTTTGCTAGACCTGATTTCTAGGCCTGAATTTGATGTACAGGTTTGAAATGTAGTCACACCAACTGTTCTGCCCATGCATGACAATAGAACCTTTAACTGAACCTTGTGACCAGTCTTCCATCATCTTGTGAAGCACTTCTTTAGCCTTCTGCAAAAACAGTCAGTTACGTTCAAAGGTTGTGGATTGGTTTATTCCACAGCATTCATAGAATGGTAGGGTTTTGAAGGAATCTTTGGAGATCATCTAGTCCAACCAACCTGCCAATGCAGGCATGCCTGAATCAGGTTGCACAGGAACACATCCAGACAGATTAGGAAAGTCTCCAGAGAAGGAGACTTCACAACTTCTCTGGACAGCCTGTTCCAGTGCTCTGCCATCCTCCAAGTAAAGAAGTTCCTCAAGGTCAAGTTAAACCTCCTATGTTCGAATCTGTACTCATTGCACCTTGTCACTGGGCACACTGAGAAGAGCCCAGCTCCATCCTCATGACCTCTGCCTTTTGGATATTTATATGCATTGAGAAGACCTCATCTCATTTTTATCTTTTCTAGGCTAAAGAGCCCCATGTCTATCAGCCTGTTCTCTTAAGAGAGACACTGCAGTCCTCTAATCATTCTCATGGCCTTTCCATTGGACTCTATCTAGTAGCTCCCTGCACCATTGATCACAACTCTCTGTGCTCTGTCATTTACTCAGTTCTCAACCCACCTCACTGTCCAACTCATCTGACACAAACTTCCTGAGCTTGTCTATGATGCTTTTTGTTTTATGCAGTATGGTGTAACAGATTAAAGCTAAACCATTAACAGAGTGTTCACCTTCCTGCTAGAAGCCGAGGAAAAAAGCAGTGGAAAGTTCTAGTAACACTGACAGTGATTCGGGCTCCTCTTCGGATACCTCAAGTGAAGGCATAAGTAGTAGTGACTCTGATGATCTAGAGGAGGATGAAGAGGAGGAGGACCAGAGTGCTGAAGAGAGTGAAGATGATGAATCTGATTCTGAAAACGAAGCACATCAGAAAACCAAGAACAAGGTATGGCACCCCGCTGTGCTGATCCCAATCTTGTCACGGAAAGTGGTGTGTGAAAAATTGCTCACCCTTGTACCAGTGAGCAATTACTTCACTATATGGTAATGAATGCTAAGAATACTCTTTCTGGGTTTGTTTCAGGAATTTGGTGAGGATATTTTTTCCTCTCTTTAAGTTTGTTCATTTGTGTGTTTTGCTGGCTTTTATGGGCTGGAAGTTTTAACAGGTGATAGATTGTTAATTTTTGTATTAAAATGGGAAATGCAAAGAAATTATGTGCTGTGTGCTGCAAGTGTATTGGGAATATATATTTTTATGGATATTGCTTTGGCAGCTGCTTTTATCTTGGCAGAGTAGTTACTTTTCCTGGTAGCTTGAAATCTTGGGTATCCTGTTAGGTTTGCTACATGCCACTGGTGAGGCCGCACCTTAAGTACTGGGTTCAGTTTTGAGACCCTTACTCTGAGAAGGGTGTTGAGTAGCTGAAGTGTGTCCAGAGAAGAGCAATGAAGCTGGTGAAGGGCCTTTGGCACAAGTCTTATGAGGGATGGCTAGAGGAACTGGGGTAATGAGGGCGACTTCATCGCCCTCTACAACTCCCTCAAAGGAGGTTGGAGCCAGGTGGGAAGTTGGTGTCTTCTCGCACACAACAAGTGACAGGACAAGAAGAAATGGCCTCAAGTTGGTTCAGGTTGGACATCAGGAAAAATGTCTTCACAGAAAGGGCTCTCGGGCACTGTCACAAACTGCCCAGGGAGGTGGTGGAGTCACCATCCCTGGAGGTAATTAAAAGACGCATAGATGTGGTGCTGAGGGAGATGGTTTAGTGGTAGTAGCTTAGCAGCAGTGGTGATTGGGTGATTGCAACCTCTAGATGAGCAGTTGGACTTGATGGCCTCAGAGGTCTCTTCTAACCTCAGTAGGTCTATGGTACAGTCAAAAATACATTTTAAAAACAACCATGCTTTTGTACTGCCTCTCTACTAAGCATTGTCTTGCCATGCAAAAGCTATCTGGGGAAAACAAACAAATAATAAATATATGACAAGACTGATTAAAAAATTATTATTGCCTATGTGCTGCTCAGAATAGTATAAAAGTTTGTGGGGCAGATGATGCACGTTTGTTTTTTGTTTTAAAGAAACTTTCACTGGTCAAGGACAAACAGTCAAAAATCCCTATTTTACAGGTGCTAATGCATAGTGGCGTAACAGATATGAAAAGTGATGGACAAAAAACACATGAGAAGTCCCAAGAGAAAAGAACACACCAGCAGATACCTCTTGTGTCTGATTCCCAGACTCACTCATCATTCCAGTCCCAGCAGAAGCAGCCTCAGGTTTTGTCACAGCAGCTTCCAATTATTTTCCAAAGCTCTCAGGCAAAGGAGGAATCTGTGAACAAACACACAAGTGTAATACAGTCTACGGGATTGGTTCCCAATGTGAAACCTTTGTCTTTGGTACATCAAGCCAAAAAGGAAACCTATTTAAAACTCATAGTTCCTTCCCCTGATCTTCTCAAAGCAGGGAATAAAAATACCTCTGAAGAATCAATCTCTTTGACCAGCGATGTAAGATCGAAACGGGTGAGTGAAAAAAGACTGGGTTTAAGTTATTTGTAGCCTGCGTTGCCTGCTTAAGAAGATGCAACATTGTGCTACACAGTTCTTTTAAATATAATGCTTTAATAATATATATATATATTTATACTGCATTTTTTGCTGTGTTTTTAGAGCTGATACAAATACTCAAATGATGTAAATCAACTAAATTTCTGTGGCTTGTGTATGTTTTGAGCTGTAGTGGTTAGGTTTGTTTGGGGTTTGGTTTATGTTGCTTTTTTGAAGAGCAGCAAATACTACACTTCAATTTTACAAATGCCCTAAACTGTTCTGTAACTTTGTCATCTAGGTGCACATGCACACAGGCACAGCCTAATGCATGCGTGATGTGCTCGCACACACAACTCACTGCCACGTATTGCCAGGCTGCAGTTTCATGCACATCACATTGCAGAACTTCACATCTCTGTTGAAGCGATTAGTGTATGGGTGAGAGCAATGGGTAGCAAAAGATTGTGGCATGCATCTCCTAAGGGAAACAAGCAGCTAAAATGAACGTCAAAGTAAGAGAAGAACTCATGGGTAAATTGTGTGGCTGAGGTATTTTTCCTGTGATTCTCCTAGTTTCAGTCAGAATGCCAATTAATACTTTGCATGTCTAATATGTAAACGTGGCATTGCTTTGGCTCAATGGATCTTGGAGAAGAGGCTCAGGGGGATCTCATCACAGTCTACAACTACGTGAAGAGAAGCTGTAGTAAGGCGGGGGTCAAGCTCTTCTCCCAGGCAACTTGTGCCACGATGAGAGGGCATGGCCTGAAGTTGCAGCAGGGGAGGTTTAAGTTGGATGTTAGGAAGCGCTTCCTGTTGGAAAAGGTAATTAGGTGCTGGAATGGACTGCTCAAGGAGGTGGTGGAGTTGCTGTCCCTGGAGGTGTTTAAGGAAAGATTGGATGTGGCATTTAGTGCCATGGTCTAGTCACTGTGATGGTGTTAGGTCATAGGCTGGACTTGATAATCTTAGAGGTCTAGTTCAGCCTCAATAATTCTGTGATTCTGTGTGATAGTTTTAAACCACAGTAGTTAAAATTTCCTATGTTCACCATGATTTTAAACAACATAGCTGAAAGCTTTTTAAAAAAAAAATGTTCCATTTAGTCTTGAGGTTTTATTTGCACTTTAAAGACAGAAAGAGATATTCATGTACTTGACAGATGTTACAATGTACTATAGGCATTGTAATCAATCTGATTCTCCATTGTACTGATCAGGAGTCTACAATATGTGCACATGTGTCTGTCTTAACAGTTCACAGTTAACAGTAGCTCACAAAAAGTCTGTGTAGATTCTCACTTTATTTGCTTTGCTAATATTGATTATGGTGTAAAGTGGTGAATTTTAACCATTAGATTTGAATAGGGATTAGAAGAAAACAAAACTCTATCATTTTAGAATTGCTAAGGCTTTATATATAAAAATGTTTTTTAAAAGGGCATTTACCAAGGCAAATTTCTTTTAAACTAAGTAGTATTTATCTGAACTTTGATTCACAGCTAACATGCAGTAATCGTTGAGGACTGAAAAAAGTTTTTATTATGTAGTTTTTATTTTTAGACCAGAAGATAAATGCTATTTTTCCTTTCAACTTGTAAAATTTACATAATCTAGATATTTACTTGAAATAGTTAAATAAATGATAATTATGAAAACATACATCTTTACCATTGGAAGAGCTTTCTGCTGCCAGATTTAGGTTTTGAGTCTTTAGCTGACGATACATCACCTAGTTAGGGGTTAGAGGTCTTCAAAACTTCAGCTGGCAATCACAGAATAGGTTTTCATAATTTCTATTTCAAATGTTTGTAACCTCAAGAATATTTTGCATTTGACTTAGTATTTCAAAATTGGCTTATCCAGTCTTTTATTAATTTTTTTTCCATCGAAGACGATGTATTTCATTTTTCTTTGGAAGAGTCTTAAGACGAGAGATGGTGTAAGTTTTACATGCATTTCTGAGCCACTATTGATTAAGTTTTACCTGAAGAACTTCCAAGTGCTACTTTTTCAGAGTTAAAAACCTGGCATATCACAGTGCTTCTGGGAAATGCTTTTTTTCTCTCTTTCTAACAAAAGTTTTCTTGTGCCAAGAGCCTTCTGTTGGTTTCCTGCTAATGTTGCAGCCATTAATGTTTTGTATTTTCCTTGTGCTTTAAAAGGAACAAATTATTAAAGCTAATTTTATGTTCACGAGTGAGATTTTTATATACTTTATATGAGTAAAAAGCAGGTTTTTATCCTATGCCAGTATATGTCTCATTAAAAATTTCTCTTTTCAAGATACTTAATATCTTCATGAAAATCCCTGTCTAGAGGGATGTAGCAGGTGAAAAAGCTTCCCTACATAATTTAGATCACTTTTATTTTGAGTTCAGTTTATCTTTTCCAGCTTGATCTGCAGTGAAAATCATGAGAGACTTGCCTAACTTGTAATGGTTGATCTCTTCTGTTACAGCTAGTGCTACTTTTAACCTGATAAAAATAACTTAGCAGATGTTTAAGATGTCAGAGAGTTCACCTGCCTGAATACTTTTTAAAGAAGTTTTAAAAAAATCCCTATTTCACTCCTCTTTTCTTATCTCTTTAGGAACAATATAAACAGACATTCCCAGCAGCACAGCTAAAGAAACAGGAGTCATCTAAGAACCTAAAGAAGGTTATTGCAGCTCTGTCAAGCCCCAAACCAACATCTAGTTCACCAGCTCATCAAAAACTCACGTCCTTGGAAAACAACCATTCTAATCCATTCCTGACAAATGCACTTTTAGGTAATCACCAACCCAATGGAGTTATTCAGAGCGTCATCCAGGAGGCACCTCTTGCACTTACCACAAAACTGAAATCCCAGACCAAGATCAATGAAAGTGTAGCCATTTCTAGTAGCACCCCCTTTTCTTTGCCAGTAAACTTGAGCGCCTGTGGGAAAAAGCCAGCTGGGAACCGGACACCTGTTATGGCCTCTACCTCTCCTGTGTTACCCAGCTCAGGAAAGGAGAAACCAGCCAGCAATAACGCAGTAAATGCAGCGAAAACACAGCACCGCCTTCACTCTGCAAAACTGGTGGTGGAGCAGTTCAGAGGGGTAGACTCGGATGCCCCCAGCAGTAAAGACTCTGATGACTCAAATGATGATGATGACGATGATGAAGACGAAGATGAAGATGATGAAGATGATGATTCTGATGATAGCCAATCAGGTGGTTTAATCTTTTTTTAATAGAAAAAGCAGAAACTTTTTAGTGTTGAAAACATGTCTTTCTCATGTAGCCCACACAATGTTGTACAGGTGCCCTGGAAAGTAGCACACATCTTCCAGTCCTCCACTGTGCCATATCCAGAACCACGTTTTGGATATTCTGATACTTGGGCGTATGGCAAGTATACTTTCAGCTGTCCTAGTGGGATGCCTCCACAGCCTTCTAGAAAGGTTGTCAGATCAATCACGCAGCCTGCAGCTCAAATAATGCCTATATTGCAAGGTGTCCAGGAGGAGAATGGGGGAATAGGCTGGTTGATGGTTGATTATTCTGGTAGGAAGAGCCCATCTTCAGAACTGGCTTCTGTAACTAGAGAGGGAATAAACAAAAGCCTTCAAGTTTTCAAAAGTGGCAGGAAAAGCACATTTCTAGGCTTTGTTCGGGAGCATGGTAGTTAATGAGCAAGATGAGAGAGAAATGCCAGGACAGTTGTAAGGGATGCACTATTCAGATTACTATTTTAAAGGCTCTTAAGCAATTCAGAAAGGCAAGACCTGTTTTGAAGTGTTGCGTTCCCAGCCACTCCTTTTTCTCCTGTGTGTTGATATCCTTTAGGTCCAGCATCACCTTCATCATTCTCTTTACCCCTCTCATCTGCACACCCTATACAAACCTTGTTTTTTAATAGTCCTTTCCCTTTAACTCTTGCTTTGCCTAGGTTGCCACACTTCCAATTCTGACATCACTCAGTCTGTACCCATTTCCATTGCTTGCTTTGTGTTCATGCAATGTTACAAGACCTGTGAAGTGCCCTTCCTGTGGCAGTGTTCAGCTGTTGCCTAGCTTAAGAGGGATGTCCTAGATGAAACTCATTCTACCTAGGGTGAACAATCTCTTTACATGCTGCAGCTTCTGTATCTCCTCATGGAAAACCAAAGAATTCCTTCTGAAACAACAGTGCATTATCACACAGAATTACTTTATGCTGTCATGTTTGTAGTTAATTTTAAAGCTTAGGTAGCTAATCATAACCTTCTAAATATATACTCCAGAGATACTATTTTTAAAAAATGAAGTTAGAAAAGCTTAGTAAGACAAAAGACTTTGTGAGTGTTAGAACTTAAATATATTTGCTCTTAAGTCAAAAAGTCATAATATGCCTTTTGCCACACTTCTTTTTTTAAACAGAGTCTGACAGTAATTCTGAGTCAGATACGGAAGGGTCTGAGGATGAAGATGATGAGGATGATAAAGATCAAGATGAATCAGACACAGACACAGAGGGAGAAAAAACTCCGTTGAAGTTGAATAAAACTTCATCCTCTGTGAAGAGCTCTTCCATTGGTCTTGCAGCGCATTCCACCCCGCTTAATTTGCAAGTAGCAAAGACCCCAAGCTCTGCGCCAGCTGCCTTATGTCCTGAGTCCCAGCCTGCAGTTTTTCTTGGAACAGCACCATCTGCACTTACACCAAGTACACACTGTGGTATCTAAATGTCTCTTGTTATAGTACAATGTAACATCTACCTGGCATGTGTTGTATATATTTTTGTTACAGAAGTAGCTTGGACACTGGTGTGAAATGACACTTGACAAAAGAGAGAAATGTTTTACAGTAAGAACAATCATTCAGTGGAACCACCTCCCCAGGGATGTGGTAGAGTCCCTGTCACCAGGGAATTTCAAGATGTGGTTGGACATACAACCTAGATGAGACTCTTTAGCACCCTCTCCTGTGAAAGGTTGGAGCAGGTGATATTTTGAGGTCTCTTCCAGTATTATTCTGTGATGTATTCACAGGTGTTTGCAGCAGATATGAAAATTAAGGCAGCAGAATTGCAAGTGCTGGAGACCTGATCATTAAACTTAGTCCAGGACATTTTAGCTCACATAATTAGTTGAGAGAAGGTAGGATGAAATAGACAGAGTTGATTTTTATTATGTTAAAATCCTGAATTATTTATTCTTTGTTATTTAGCATTTTATTCTAAAGTAGTTATTTATTTTTCATTTCTATGCAATTTAGTTGCATTCTGAATTTTTTATTTCTACTCCTCCCTCAACAAATTTAATAGCTGCATTTAGTTAAAATATAACTATTCATTATTCTAATATTCTCAGTAGGATTTATGGATTATGTGCACAGAATCATTTCTTTAAAGTGCATGAAAAGTACATTTAGCATTTGCCTGATGCTATATAGTGTTTATAATCCTTCATTTGCTGACTAAGATTTAGGAATTACTACTGCTGCAGAAAAGAAACCTTTTTTGAAAATCATACCTCTCAATCTGCGTGGTGACAATTAAATGAAATTGTATATTTGCTACCTTGAACTAGAAACTTTGTTTAATTAACATTCAAGTAAGAAGACTTTAAGTGGGGACATCCACTCATAACTTGTTTTTTATATTGGGATTCAGTGGAATAGGAATTTCATTCCATGTTGTCAGGGGCATTAACTTTGAAATAGTGTATTGTGACCAGCTTCATATTTTTCCCTGAAACAGGCCTGTTCATTACACAGTTTGTAAAAGATTTCCTATGCATTAGGAGTAATCCAGGTTATTAAGATTAATTTTTTAACTCAGGAATCTGGTTTGATTTCTGTTGCTTTGAAAAAGTTCATAGCAGATTTTTGTCCATTTACAAAGGTGGGAGGTAGAATAAGTCAGTTTTGTGTCCTTGTTTTACATGTAGTACTTTTTCCTAATAAGAATCACCAGAATACAATTAAAATATTTTTTGTGTCCATTTTACCTACAACTGACCTGACATTGTCTCTCCTCTATATCTGTTTTTCACTGGACAACTCCTTTTTTTTCAGTTCACTTGTATTTGGGCAAGATCATCAAGTCCAGCATCACCATGCCTACTACACCATGTCCCCAAATGCCAGGTTTTTTAATGCCTCCAGGGACTGTGATTCTGCAGCCTCCCTGAGCAGCCTGTTCCAATGACTGACCACTCTCTCAGGAGAGAAATTTTTCCTCATGTCCAACCTAAACCTCTCCTATCACAACTCGAGGCCATATCCTCTTGTGCTGTTGCTAGTTACTTGTGAGAAGAGACTGTTTTAGAAGAGGTTAAAGGAAACTTAAAGGAAATTGTATTTCAAAAGGAGTTAGGCATTGGAACAGACTGTCCAGGGAAGTGCTTGAGTCACCAACCCTGGAGGTGTTTAAAAGTCGCTTGGATGTGGTGCTTAGGATGTGACTGAGGGGGCACCTTCTGGAGTAGGGATATCGGTTGGACTTGGTGATCTTGAGGGTCTTTTCCAACTGGAATATTTCTGCAATTCTGTCCCTACAATTCCATTAATTTTCTTGGTACTTGATGTATGTAATGGCTAGAATGTAAAAAGGATTTGTCTTTGGGGAATGCAAGGATAAAATGTGTATTTTAGGAAGATGTTTTCATTTTGTGAGTTCTCTTAGGTGTTAATCAGAAATTCTCTCTTAGGTATTTCAAAGAGACGAAGAGTAGCAGACGAACGGGAGCTGCGCGTTCCTCTTGAGTACGGGTAGGTAATGTATATATACATGCCTGAGATGCCTTAAAGGGAGGTAGTAAGGTAGTACTTCCGAAAATCACTCAGTAAAGAAGCAACAGCTTAAAATTGTTTGAGGCTGAATAACAAGGAAAGGGCTTCAGCCATAACAGATTTCCAACTATCTGTTTTTAAATGCCAGCATATTTCATATGCTAATTTTTGTGCGTCAAATTTGTTGTTTTACAATCACGTCCTGTTTCTTAGCAGTTTTACCACTGGAAATTGATTCTGATGGTTAGATCTGAGCCAGTGCAGATTTCAAATAACTCCCTGAAATCTAGTTCTAAGCTGTTTAAAATCTGGCAGTGTGTAAGTAGCCTGATACCAATAAATCCATGTATAGCCAGAGTTTGGACAGTCTCCATAATACTCAACTCTGTGTTTGCCTGTTTGATTTAGAGTGCTCTTGTCACATTTTTTTAGGTATGTGCCTTTTTACTTTCATGTAAAAATCTTCAATGGACATTGATTAATTGTTTTTTAAAAAGTGTATTTTTATATGCAACTATTTCATGTTAGCTGGCAAAGGGAAACCCGAATAAGAAACTTTGGCGGCCGCCTTCAAGGAGAAGTAGCATATTTTGCACCTTGTGGAAAGAAGCTGAGACAGTATCCTGAAGTAGTAAAGGTATATTCCTGTTTTCTAACTTCTGTGTTCTAATGCTACTGAGCATGCCTGCAATTAAAATTACCACGTTTTTTTTCCCCCTTCAATAAAGATCCTTATTTCAAAATGTCCTGTGATGTGAGGCGTAATGTATCTCAGTCTGTTACTGTAAATGCATATCCCTTGATAGAATATGCAAAGCATTACAGTCACGAAGTTAGCTGTGCATCAAAGCTAGGTTGTAATTATTTACAAGCTGAAGTGGAAAAATATGTGATTTTTTCAGTATCTCAGCAGAAATGGAATAATGGATATCTCAAGGGACAATTTCAGCTTCAGTGCAAAAATAGGAGTGGGTGACTTCTATGAAGCCAGAGATGGACCGCAGGTATCCGCTTTTTAAAAAGTAAAGTCTTTGATCCAAGGAGCATTAACTTAAATTTAGGTGAAATAGTTTTTGCTACAATCTGAAGCATTGCTGGTTTTTAGTTAATTCTTTCTAAACATGGTGTGTATTTTGTAATAGTAGTGATACTGAGGTTCCAAGAGCTTGATCCTGGGTAGTGTTGAAAACTGCTCCTCTCAGTGATTTTATTGGGAGGCTGCAGGAGTTCAACAAGCCTTATGGTCAGCTCTGGCTGTGGATTTGTTTCATACCAAAGAACTCTGAGCTACATGTTTTATCTGACCAGAAATTTCTGAATAAAGCTTCATTTCTTCCTTTACTGTACAAACATAACATTAATAGTGATTTATGTGTATGTGTTAAGTCACTGTCTTTTCATGTATTTGTGTGCATGATCTCTATAAAATACATGTTTAAGTAGAAGTGTTTCCTGTGGTGAGAACACAGTCAGCACTTCCTGACATGAGGTTTTTAAAGGAGGGAATGCTGAGTTTACAGCATTTGTGCTTTTTCTAGAACTCATAGACTTTGTGTAGATAAACCACATAAGGGTAAGTCAAGTTAGAATTCTAAAGGAAAGTAATGCTTCATTTGTGCCACATTGTGTTACTGCATTTTGGTCACATTCTCATTGCTTCAGGATATGCATAAAAATTTTTGGACTTCTGTCAGTGGATGTGTTTGGTTATTTTATTTTTTTTTTTAAAGATAAATATTCTGAATATGTTACTTTGGTGACATGGACAGAAATCATGCTCTTGCCAGCCTGGAGTTCAGGATCTGGTTAAGCCTTAGGCTCTTGGGATACCCTGTAGACATGTGTAACATTAACACAGTCTAAATCTGAAAGCAATAAAGATAGAGTTCATGGGAAGCAGCTACTTCTAGGATATGCTTCCTGATTCCTGGCTTGCAGGCTAAAATCTTGCTAAACCTTCTTCACATTTGACTTCCATAAAACAATTACAAATTCTTGTAGTTGTGAATTTCATTACATAACTGAAGGAAAGGTGAGGAATTGAAATAATTCCTACATCATGAACATTACTCAATATGAGGAGATATGAGGATATCTGCTCTTACTTTACCCTCTTAACTGTTTTGTGTCTGTTGCTCATACTCATTAGTCATACCCCTTCTCTAGTCTATCTCTTTCTTCTCCTTTCAATTCATGAGGTGTTTGCAGATTTTGTCTTTTTGTACTGTAACATGCAAGAATAAAGGCATTGGGAAGGGCAGGTTTCTGCTTGCAGCACTGGTAATATGAATATTAAGTTGGTGTACGCCTCAATGCAGTTTCCACTTGTATAGTTTGTGGTAGATTCCTATGAGATTTGGTTAGACAAAAGGAGATGTTTTCTTGCCAAATGGGGCTGAGGACTGCTCTTCCAGGTGTGCTAAAAAGTATTTGCATTTTATGTATGAGATTTTGAGAAGAAAGATTATAATGTAAACAGCAGAGTTACACTCAGACTGATAATGTGGACTTAGTGAAACAGTATTGATACTGATCCTTCATGAACGGAATTTGTACCCTTCTATCCAACTTCAAAACAATAGGTGGTAATCATGTCTTCAAGTGTGTCTGGAGGTAATTCCAGGAATTGTATTTCTGCCCTTTTTTTGGGGGGTAATTTTGATTATTCTGTATAGCCTTTTATGGTTTCCTTCCTTGGTTATATATTTCTGTCATCTTTTGGGACATGCAGCATGCATCCAAAGTGATTGGGTAAGTTTCACAAAGAGTATTATCAAAAGGCTAAGTTATATTGAAGAATTACCTATAGCCATGAAATAGTAGGGTTAGAGGGGTGTTTAAAATTTGACAAATGAGGCAGGACTTCAGGAAACTTTGAAGTGGTGTAATTTAGAAAGGTCAGTGTGAATGTGATTTGGAGTGATGCAGAGGGCATGGGTCCTTGTGACTTTGAGTGATACGGATTGGAATACTGTATCAGGAATAGGTGGGAAAGAGTGTTCTGCAATGATTGCGTCTTGCTGGCTTTGATTAATATGTAACAGCAAGAGTATCTAGAGGTCACCAAACCCCTCTGCTCAAGAAGAGTCATCTAGAGTCAGTTATCCATGACCGTGGCAAGACAGCTGTTTAAAATCTCTAAGGTGGAAGACCCCACAACCTCAGTCACCTTCACAGTGACAAAGTGTTTCCTGATGAACAGAATGCCTCCTCCAATGTTTTAGTCTGTGACCACTGTCTCTTGTTCCATCACTGGGCCCCTCTGAAAAGAGCATGGCTCCATCCTCTGGACCCTCCTTTCAGGTATTTATCACATTGATGAAATCCCCCCATAGCCGCCTCATCTCCAGGCTGAGCAGTCCCAGGTCTCTCACCCCTGCCACTCATAGGGCCATTACATAGAGAAAACTTGATTCTTCATGCAGCTCCATTTTAGTTGAAGATTAAGTACTAGCAAGGGCAAAATACAGACCTTTTAACTTGAATGTATCTCTCTAAGAGTAGTGGTTAAGTCATGGTAAACATGGCATGCATTTTTTTCCCTAATTTGCATAGAGTTGTGAAAATAATGGGTTGGATTGTTTGATTGTTTTTGGCTTTGGTTTTTTGGGTTTTTTTTTTAGTGGGTTGTTTTTTTGGGTTTTTTTGGGGTTTTTTTGCTTTTCTCTCAATGCTTGCCTAGGAGTGCAGCTGAATTCAGGAACAGGAAAGGAAGAAAGTCCTTAAAGTACTTTTCCCCTTCTCCTTAGTGTGAAGTAACTCCTGTGCACATTAGTCTTTCTCAGTGTGATTATGATGCTGCCTCTAACAAATATAGTTCATCTTTTGTAACATGTTAAGTCTACCTATTTTTAGTCAATTCCTAGACTGTTTTTAACCTAAAAGATTTGCTCAGTGAATAAGTATTTAGAAGTCTAAAATGTTTCTTACAGTTTCAATAGAAATACCATGCAAAACAGTATATGTGTTTGTAACAGAGGAGCAATTACTTGCTTCCTGTTCTAGAAACTGGAATTTAGAATGTTTGCTCCATTCTGAATTCTGCAATTCAATTTGGAAAGCTTTGTTGTTAATGTTTTCTCAGATCTCAGCTGAAATTCATGAGGGTGTCTGCTTCTTGTGAAGTGCTCATGGTTTAGTTCCTTAGTTTGGTTGACAGACTTTGGGCTTGGTTCTGCTTCCACCTATAGTTTTCCAGTATCTTTTTGGCAAATGTCCTGCTTACAGTACATGATTGCAGTAGATGCCTGAAGGTGAGGAGTTGGATTAAGTTCTTTTGATTAGTTTCAACAAAACCCCACAACATTTCACAGTGTTATTCCTGGTTTGGTTTTTTTTTTTTCCCTCTCTCTCTAATGTTTGTGTAGTGAAGCTTAGGTTTTATGGAAGTCCCTGATTCTCCTATGTTGGGGCACAACTCCTGTGTTTTTTCTTTGCAATATTGAAAATCTACATAATACCAGATTGTACATTCTTTTAACAGAAATGTACTTTGGAACAGATTTTAGAAGGTATCTGAGCACAGAGCAAAGATAGTCAATTCACACCGGCTTAAGCCTTAATGGGTGTGTTCTGGACTATTTTTGTCTTGTTCTTTCTTAAACTTGTGGAAACCTGTTGCATCCACATGTCCTTTGGCATGAAGTTGAATGTCTTCCCCCCAGTACTTGATACATATTTAACCTTCTAAAGGCTTCATTTGGTGGCCTCTAGTTTCTCTTTTTGGAGCCATTATGAAACTGTACATCCATGATCTCTGTGACACTGATCTAGTTTTAATGCATATTTGTTAGTGTCATTAACTGTAACAGATGTAAATACAGAGCAAGAGCCAGCTCCATGGCAGAATCTTTTCAACCATGGATGTTTCTCCTTTTCTCTGAATTTTATTTTTCCTGGGTTTTTTTTCCTTTCCTTCCCCCTGGCCTTTGCAGTTTGTGGAATAAAATTTCCTACGTCAAAGGTTGGTGTAGGTGCTAAGTCCAACATTAAATATAGCTTACATTGCTCAATGGATTGAACCTGGGATAAATTTTAAGTTGGATATAAGACAGTGAAGTGAAAGCGTATGCCCAAGTAGTACTCTGAAAGACAGAAAACAAATTAACTTCTTGTTAAAGTGGTAGAGGTGACTGTTGTGGTTGAGAAAGTCCTTAATGATGCATTGTACACACAGTGATATGGTCATGAGCCTGAATAGCTTTGTTTTAGGAACACAGTGAAAAACAAAGCTCTTTGGAATGTCTCTAAACTAAGTGAAGTTATATTTTTGGGATGGTGTTAACTGGGAGAGACTCAGACTTGAAAAGATATCTGTGGATACCAATAGCTTCCTTGGAATCTGAATTTCAGTTTCGTTAGCAAAATGACATTTATTTTGTCAGTTCTTTTCTTAAACATTTGTAGTTATGAAGAATGACCAGAAACAGCTAAAAGACAAATTGTCAGAATAAATAAATATATTGTTATTTTATGGTACAGCAGATTTGATGTCAGTATTGATGTACATATAAATGTGAAAACTTTGGTAATGCAAATGTAATTTTTCTGAACAGATAATGAATGTGTTTTGTAAGTTACCATCTTTCATCCTTGCTTTAGCAGACGTTTTCAAAATTTACAACCCTTTTAAAGGCAAACTATGGAGTAGCTCTGAAGGAGACTTCACTTAGATTTTTATTTTCACCCTGCACTTTTCAAAGCCTTGGGGAGATGGCAAAAGACATTACAACTTTGAAATACTTACATTCAGTGAAATAGGATCAGATGGACCATGCTCCTGTTCTGCTCAGGAGATGCAATAAGCTCTGCTTTTCATCACTTAAAGTAAAGCCATTTCTACGTGAAGGCCAGCTTGGGTGTTTGTATTGAAAACTATTTCAGTATTTGTTTTTGAGATACTACCCAAAAAGCAGTGGTATTAGTGAAGGGGTTTAATGTATTGCTGAATACTTGGTTTGGAGACTATGGGTAACATTTCAGTTCAGGTAGATGGATTATTTAAAGTTACAAACTTCAAGCTGACACAGAAATTAATTTTCTTGCAGTGGATGAGGGAGAATTAAATTGTGCTAAATAAAACTTCAGGATTAAAATAATTCTGTGTTTTTCAACTTGGTTGTTGAAATCTGCACCATCCCAGAAGGCAGCATTTGACAATATGCTGCTGAATTTGCTGCTTCTGTATGTCACAATGTCTGTAAACATTAAGAGTTGGAAGATGGTGACTTGTGGCTTGACACATTTTTTTCATTCACATTAAGCAGTGGATGATGTGAAAGCAGAGTAGTTTAATTTTTGAGTTTATGTAATAAGGAAGAATTTATTTTGCCTTTTAAGAACAGTTGAGCAATATGTAATTTGGTCAGAAATTATTAACAGTAACACAGTATTGGCATACCCGGTTAGGTGATAATTGCATGTCATTCAATAATCTTCAAAATCTTGCATGGTGGTATAATTTACAAAAGTTTGTGGTGATAAATGCTCAGAATATAGCTTCTGGGCATCATCAAAGCATCGTAGTACCCAAATAGTACATCACAGCTCCTGTATATTTTACATCTATAACTTGTTTTAGAAAAATCCCTCTTGCCGTTCATGTTCTCAAGTGTCTTAGATTTATTGCCCCTTTTAAAAAAAATCTTGTTTATAATACCTGTTAAATGTGTCAATTAAAAGGGTATGCAGTGGTGTCTTCTGAAGGAAGAGGAAGTTATTCCCCGTATCAGAGCTATGGAAGGACGTAGAGGACGACCACCAAATCCAGACAGACAGCACTCAAGAGAGGAGTCAAGAATGAGGCGACGCAAAGGCCGGCCGCCGAATGTTGGCAGCTCTGAGTTTCTAGACAGCACTGATGCAAAGCTTCTGAGAAAGCTGCAGGCTCAAGGTAAGAAGCTGTGTATAGAGAGTCAATGTGTTTTCTGACGAGGAGTGATGTGTTTCACTAGGATGCTAATGTATGTTTTATTTTGGAAATTTGGGACATGCTTTTTTGGAAGGCTTTGGCTTCTTCAAGATCAGCAATTACATCAGTGATTCAAAGGGAGAAGCATGTGTAAGGTCTTACTCTGCAGTTCATTTAGATGTATAAAATCTTAAAAAGCAGGCATCCAGTAATCTGGTTACCAGTGCTGCATTTTTTAAATTGGCAAAAATTATCAGATCTTTGTTTTCCCCTGTATCAGCTCGAACAACAATGGACCTAGAAATTGAGAACTGAAGTTGGCATGTCTGTGAAGCTTTTGGCTATTCGTGGCTTAACAGGTGTTTGAATGTTGCTCAATACAGCACATAGTAATTGAAAGAAAATATGGGCAGTCTGACTTGTCACTGTACTTTGCAGTGTTGGTGTTTGTTTCCCTTCTGTCCTTGAAGTTCTCTATAACATAAATTTTAATTTCCAACTACTGCTTCTGTTTTGGTTAAAGTGTAACTTCTGTATAGCCATGCACCCCTTCTTGTTGTGGTGTGCCAGTTTACAGTGCCCTTCCTATCTGCGCCATCCTATCTATACATGAATTTTTCCATATGTTTGCCTGTGTTTTGGTCATTGCACGAGAAGCTGGCAGTATTTTGGAGAATCAAATTGGTCCTGGACCTCTGTCCTTCACAAAGCAAGCTGAATTCAACCTCCATAAAGTCTTTCTTACAGCTGTCTTATATCAGTGTGTTCATGCACAGTTCATCTATGTTTCATAAACATTCTCCCTTAAAGTAGTAGAGTACATCAGGAAGAGTGGCTGGCTGTAGGTAGCCACAGTAAAGAGAAGTGTGACCCACATAAGTGTGCTCTTACTGCAGTGCCAAGAAAGGAATAGATAATGACGTGAGGTGACTTACAATGTGAACAATAATTTGGGCCAGATGTTTTCTGCTTTAAAAGGAAAGAAGAAATCAGGCAGCATTATTGGCTTGATGCTATCACCTAATAGATGACTTTTTCCTCTAAAACCAGTATTTTCTTGTACGTAGATGATATTTGTGTTCATTTTTGCTGTTGATGTAGTTACTAATACATCAGATATCATTAAAAGCAGTTGACTGCTGAATGCGTGGAGAACAAACCCACTGTTTTCTCTATTTTTACCTCACCCAAAGGTCTGCAGTATGAGCTGTATCTTTATTGTTTTTATGAACTCATATTTTCTCGTTGTAACAGAAATAGCTAGGCAAGCAGCACAAATCAAGCTACTGAGAAAACTCCAGAAGCAGGAGCAAGCTCGAGCTGCTAAAGAAGCGAAAAAACAGCAAGGTGAGCCTAACTTTTGGAAGTTTGTGTGTGCTAGCAGACTGTTTTGAAGAGCAATGATGAAAAGTTTGCTGTCTCTTGTCACGATATGCTCGTAGTTATTGTTTTCCTTTGCTTCTGTTTGTTAGCTATTATGGCAGCTGAAGAAAAGCGAAAGCAGAAGGAACAGATAAAGATCATGAAGCAGCAGGTAAACTTCGTGTGATTGTCAAATAAATTGTAAATAATGTTTTGGATTATTGAATTAGGGTTATTTTAATTATTTAGTAAATAAGGTATGCTGATTATGAAGTGAACGTAAATCAGGTTTTAAAGAGTGCACAATGTATGTTACTTGAAATTCTAAACTTTTTTATGTTGTCAGGACATAACAATTTCACCTGTGTTGATTTAAGTCACCAAACATACATAATGGCTGGCCAGTATCAGTAAGAGAATAACAAAAATTATAACAACTGATTTTAATAAATGAGCAAAAATTTCTGCATGTTGAGAATCTGAAAGGGATTTCATAAAGGGAATCTTTTGCATACAAAGTTACATTTGCATGATTTGGATTCTTTTACATTTGATCTGTTCAGTATGAAACTTGCTACAGAGTAGAGAAATGGAGTACTTTGGCTGGTAGTAGTCAAAAGACAAGATTTTTAGCTTTCAGTGAAACAATTTTATTTTTTTTTTAATTCAGTATCATTATCGCTTTAGGTTTTTACCCTCTTACAGCATCAGAGAAACAAGTATAGAGAACCTTCTAAAAAGTAGGAAAACTTGACTTGGGTAGTCCAGTTGAACCTGTATTCCTGTGGAATTAGTGTGTATGCATAGTACAGATACAGTTCATTATTTCTGGAAAAGAATGAAAAGAATGTCTAAGTATTGTTTAACTGTTTTATGTTGAACATTCTTACTCATATCATAGTAGCATTTGTAGAGCCTTAAAGGGAATAACTTTCTTCCCTTTGTAGGAAAAAATTAAGCGAATCCAGCAAATCAGAATGGAGAAAGAACTTCGAGCTCAGCAGATTTTAGAGGTAAAAATAATGAATTTAATAAAATTTTTGTGTTGCCCTTTTAAAGAATGTTGTATTTTAGTAGTCACACGTGCAGTTAGGTATGTAACTGAAGACTGGTTCAAAAACTTATTTTAAAATGTTTTTTTTAAACAAGTTATATTAAGTATGACCTAAATCTTGCAATGTTCACTTGAATTCCTGACTTCCTATGGTTAGTCTTGCATTTGCTAAAGTTAACAGAATGATTATTCCTGTGCTAAAAAACAAGTCTACAGCAGTAGGATGTTAAAGTAGTGTCATGCTCTGCTCTGCATGAAGTGCAGTAGAGTTAAGGTGCTAAGTTTATACGTCTGACAGAGCATACTGTTGTGCTGTACTGCTAGTACAGCTAGCAAAGGTCGATGGCTGTTTTTCAAGTCTCCATTCAATTGTAATCTTTCTGCCATTTATATTGTGTTGTTTCTGTGTATACTTACCTTCTTGGTTATAATAACCAGGTGAAGCCAGTTTGAATGGGACTTGAAATTCTGACTTGATTTTCAGCAAATAAACTGTGAACTGACTGATTATGAAAGCTGCAGTGGAGAAATCTGTTGCAATGTAAATGATATATGATGATGCTTTGAACTTTTAAAGGCATGTAAATTTATTTCTAGTCAGATTGTTTCAAAGTTGTGATGGTGTTGTTCTGTGACCTGTTTTGCATGCACAGGCAAAAAAGAAAAAGAAGGAAGAAGCAGCAAATGCCAAATTATTGGAGGCCGAAAAACGAATAAAGGTTAGTTTAGAGAAGCTCCAAATCAAGAACTGTGTTGTTGTGCACAATTGTAAAGTAATAGAATTGTTCTGCTTAGAAAAGACCTCTAAGATCAATTCGACCTAACACCAGCATGACCGTTAAACCATGTCCCAAAGTGCCATGTCCACACGTTTCTTCAACACCATTAGGGGATGGTGGTGACTCCACCATCTCTCTGGGCAGCCGACTCCAATGCATCAACCACTATCACAGGAAAGAAATTGTTCCTGATATCCAACCTAAACCTCCCCTGGCACAATTTCAGATATTTTTTTCCTTGTTCTATCACCTGATATTAGGGAGAAAAGACCAATCTCCACCTCCCTGCAACATCCTTTCAGGAAGTTGCAGAGAACAATGAGGTCTTCCCTCAACACCTCCTCTTCTTCAAACTAAACAAGGCCAATTGATCATTGGCTCATGTTCAGCTGTCTGCCAACCAGCACTGCTGTGCAGTTTCCAGCCTCTCTGCCCCAAACCTGTAGCATTGTGATCCAAGTGTAGGACCCAGCACTTGGCCTTGTTAAACTTCATAAAAGTGATGTTGTCCCATCAATCCAGCCTGTCTAGGTCCCTCTGCAGACCCTTCCTACCCTCCAGCAGATGAACACTCCTGCCCAATTTAGTGTCATCTGCAAATATGCTGAGGATGCGCTCAGTTCTCTCCTCAAGATCGTTGATAAAGATGTT